>JAZKJV010007997.1:0-182224 GCA_037367405.1 Ottelia alismoides | reverse complement strand
TTCCCTCTTGAGACAGAAGACTATCCCTCTTTTGAAGCTTTATTGCAACCCACACTCTCCTGTCATTCGACTTCATTGAAACTGAATCAAGTTGGGGTGCACTTCCCTCCCTAGATGAGGACGAATATTTCCACCTGTGTGTGTCTCAGACTGGCAAATCCAACCCCCTCACCACTCTAACTGAGTTGAGCCAAGTGAAAAGTGCAAGTGTCCAAGTTAGGTCACGACCAACAAGAGTCATGTGTGTGTCTCGAAAAGTTCTATTTAGACAGTTGAGGTGACTTGAACCTTGCCCTGATTCTCAAAGAATTAAGTCCTATTGGACCTGAAGTACCTTAAACCTAGTTCCCATAAGGTTCCAAGTGCAGTTAGGTGCGGTAAGGTCCAACTAAGCTCCAACCTTCGAGTTTATTGGACTGGTTCAATCATCAAGCTCAATGCAAATTCTATGTACAATGCAGAAAAATGATGCAATTTTCAAAGAATTTTGAAAACAAGAAGAATTTTTACAAAAAGAATTTTGGAAAATAAAAGAATTTTGGCGCACAAAGTATAAAATATTTACAGCTACTTACACGGACGTGCTTCTTTATTTTACAAGAGTTAAGACATTTAAAGAATTTACAAGTTTTAACAAAGTTATTATTGTAGGTACATATATACAATTGATAAAGAATTTTTATTTTTATTTATATGCACATTTCATTCCTATTTTATTGATACATCCATTCCTCAAATTTATTTGAAACAATTTTCAAAACTATAGTACAAAATAATTTTTACAAATATTTACAAACATTTGAAAGTCATTTGCAAAGATTTTCCAAACAATATATACATTTTTCTAAATATTTTTACAAGTATTTTCAAAATCATTTGCAAATGGTTTTTCAAATCCTTTATTTCACACAAAGAAAAAAATTTGCAATTCAAAAATATTTTTTACAAAGGTTTGAAAACATTTCACAAAAAGTTTTCCAAACGGTTCACACCATTTTTCAAGTCATTTTGCAAAAATATTGTTAACATAATTTATTAATCAGTAAATACAAAAATAACTTGAGGAATGACCGCTATTATTAAATGATTTTTAATATATATGTATGTATATAGTATATTTAGCCATATTTGTCATTAATTATACGAAAGTACGAGTTATGGCTAAAGTATATACATAGTATATACGATCCCCGATACCTAGCAAGAGCTATGTCCTCATAGATCGAAAAGAGAAAGAGAAGACATAACTCGTACTGAATATAGAGAAGCCTATGCTACAATGACTGAAGAATGAAGAAATGAATGAATCGATAAATGAATAAGAAGGTGACCGACCCCCCTATACATAGGATCAAGTAATCCTAAGTATAGCAGGCTATACACAAAGCAGGGAGGGTCAAGGGTGGGAATAAATAAACAGATCACAACTCAGGTTGTCTCCCCCTATACTTGGGATGAGGTATCCCTAAGTATAGCGGAGCAAATCAACAAGAGAGGAGACAGTGGAGGGGATCAAAGAATGAATCGGGGTGCAAACCCCCATACTTAGGACAAAGTACGTCCTAAGTACAGAAAACTGACAGAAAGGGGCGACACCTTTTTCCGTAAGAAATGAAAAATGAAAAGGAAAAGAAGAAAAGATAGAAATATATAAATAGATGAAAAGATCGTAGAGAATGTACGCATCACTCCCCCTATACTTAGGGTCAGATGTCCCTAAGTATAAGCAACGACATGAGTGATAAAACAGGACGGAGAAAGAACAACGCGGTGTGTACCCCCTATACTTAGGACAAGGTGCGTCCTAAGTATAGTCCCACAGAAATGTCGAAAGATCTGGGGTACGTAATAGATATACGAATGAAAGAAGGAATAGAATACAAAACAAGTAAAAAATATGAAGTACAGGACGGTATCCTACAAATGAATATCGTGCTCTTGCCATCGTCTCCCGGTGAGAACGAGGACGCAGTCAGAAGGTGAAAAGTCACCCAGATATGCAATCAGGTGGGTGTTAGCTACCGGGGACAAGAGATCGAAAACTAAATCAGGGATCGGTAACGAAAGCAGAACATCGGCTCGTAAGGAAGGAATGTGAGAACATAGCCGATATCGTAAGACCTGGAGGAGAAAAGAACAGTACAAACCCCTCTAGGTCAAATCATCATCTTAAAGAGATATTAAAGTAAAGAGCAGGAGACTCTATGATATCAGGTGATCATAAAAGTCAGAAGTTGGCAAGAATACACCGAATAACATAAGATATGGCTCAACCCTGCGAGGGCCTCAAGGTGAGAAGGATCAAAGAGCGATCAGAAGACTCAGCTCCGTCCTCCAAAATAGAGGAGACACAATCAGCGAGGATAGAGCTCCCCCATCCGTCCAGTCATCCCTCCAGAAGGCCAAATTGAAGGTCATCCCCAAGTGCAGGCCTAAACAACGACTGGAAGTTGGCAGTGAGCGACTGAATGGACCTCCAGAGGTGGATGGTCTCCTCCCACGTGAACCCACTGCCACGCCCCCCACATGCGGCACCCCACCAACCCCGTAAATCTTATGCAGAAGCCGTGCAGCAAAGATCCTCTCCACCTCCCCATATTCTGGACACCCACTTCAGCAGCAACGTGTCATTCAACTTGCCCAGCCGATGGATCCCGAGTCCCCCGTCGCACTTCCGCAATGTAACCTCATCCCAGGTTAACAAGGTGCATCCCAGTACCCTGCCCGTTCTTACCCCACAGGAACCTCCTCATCAGACCCTCCAGCCTCCTCCTGATGCCCGCAGGTACGAGCCTTGTGGAGGAGTAGTATACCGGCATGACGGACAGCACCGCCCTCAAGAGCACCAGGCGCCCTCCCTTGGAAAGCACCGCCGCCTTGCACCCGTGAGCCGCCCCCCCCACCCTCTCCACCAGCGGAAGCCAATCCACCATTTCGGTCTCCCGAAATTCTGCGGCAAGCCTAGGTAGTGAATGGGGTGAGCAGAGGTCTCGGTGGCCAGCGCCGACCCACAGGTAGCGGCCAACTCCTCGGACATACTGAACGGGACATCTTGGACTTGTTGTTGTTCTGCTTCAGCCCAGACATCCACTGAAAAGCTCAAGCATCGCCGCCATACCCTTAGCCTCCTCGGCGCCCCCCTCTATGAAGAAAATAGTATGGTCGGCATACTGAAGAAGCGGGATCCTCAAGTCATCTCTCGTGGATAGTCCGGTAGTACTATCCAATCATATCAAGGAATTTTTCTCCCGTGACAAGGTTTCTTAGAAGATGCATCTCTTAACGTTAGCCCTTTTTCAAGGCTCGTCGATCGCATGTCTTCTCCATCAACTCATGACTAACTTTGAGAACCATTCTCCACTTCAACCATGTATTCGCACTCCTCACTCTTCTCTCAATCACACCAACCGTTCGCCGCCCCTTATTTATCCTACAATGCCAAATCGACGGGCAACAAATTATCTCTGGAATTGTTCCAGGTTGTTACTTAATTTTCTCCTAATTATCATAAAGCTTCTAACAACTATGGGACTCTAAAACTTATAAATAAATACTCCACCTTACTATAATTCATACATCAAGTGAAAAAATCCAATAGTTACTCTCTAGTTCTCATTATCATCATTATGAGAGCTTTTTGGAACTATTTTTTACCTCATGCATCATATCTACAAATGTAGTGGATTTGACGATTCATCTTACGAGCACTCTCCTAGTTTTATAAGCTTGCTAATTATTTTTACCTTGTATTTTACTGCATATCTATTTATTAATCATGTTATAAAATATTTGGACTTTGTATGTATGGTTAGAATTGATTGCTCAATCAATTCATAAAAATATGATTAGGTTTTTGGCATAAACAATCCAGATTTAATAGAAAGACCGTGGATCGGTAGAATTGGAAAGCAAAGTTGAGAAAATCCCCGGTATTGATATTTACGTAGCAGGGTTTTCCTATTGAATACGTGTGTCTCTTTGATTTTTTTATATTTTGTATGATTGAAAAGTGTTACATATTGTTTTTTAGGTTTATTTATGATTGCATTAATTCAAGAGCATATTACGATCCACAAGGAACTCACGAATTCCTCCGATAATTTTTTTTAGAAAAAGATTCAAGTTCATTTATCTTAAAAGTTTCAGTACATAAAATGCATCTACATAAGCGCATGGTCAGAAAGGTTGAACAAGCATAGGAGAAGATAAGAAATTAGAAACTAACATTTTCTTGCCAACAAAAAGCCAACAGACCCAAGAGTAGTTGAAGGTTGGCCACAAATCATACATTCAAAAAGTATGGCAGAGAAGTAACACCAAAAGAAGTAGAATGGCGATCATAATTGAATTCTCATGGGAAGGCCCATGCACACGATCAGAAAGCCCTAAGGAGACCGGTCCAGTGAGTTTGAGGTAGCCTGACCAGGATTAGGAGAAACCCCTGCAGTCAAGCAACCTAAAAAGGATGGGACTAGAATGCCTCCGATAATGGTTGACCCACCTTTTTTAGAAGATGTAGGTTTATTGACCTAGGCAAATGAAGGTCATGACAAATTGTGTGAGAAGAGAGAGAGCAATTATTTCTCTTTTAGCCAAAAGGAATACTAAAACTCATCGCTGAAGGAGAGTTATGATATACCTTAGACACGATCATTGACTAGAGACATTTGATGAACTGACCAGAGGAAAGGAGCGGTGCAAGTTAGAGGAGGAGACAGGGATTTGGTGAAAATATGGAGGAAGGGTCTTGGGATAGAGACTTATGTACATGGTGATTTAGGAAGGATAAATTGGTAGGAATTTTTTGGGGTTATTTTTATAAAAATTAGGTAATCTTTTTAAATTTGTTTTATAATTCCAAGGTAACATTTAGGTATAAACTAATACATTTATATGATTTTTACTCTATTTAACCTAGATGTTGCAAATCTTTTAAATAAATATAACATATTGTACAAAACATTGTAATTGTTACTTTAATGCAATATATATAAAATTCGTTTGCAATTAAATCAACATTAGCAAAAATATTTAAGCATTGCATTATCTATTGCTGAAAAGACTTTTTCCTATAGTGAATCGTTACACAATGATTCATTACTGGAAACATGATTATGAACGAATAATTTGTTGTGATTTTGAAGAATTAAAATAAATTTTACAAGTAACAATATTCCTTATTATAAACCTAACTCTGGGAAATATATAAATCAAATTTATTAAATTATTTGTTGCTATAACTTTCTTTCTTGTAGTCAATCCCGAGTCCTTAAATTTCTAAAAGAGATCATGAAGAACAAGTCATAGGTAACGTAGAGTGAAGTGGAGCACACTCTCTCTAGGATAGACGATATTGTTGTTGAACCTAGTAAACATTTCATATGTTGGGATAAAATAGTTTCACAATCAATGCCATATAAGCACATGAAAAGTAGATGCAAAATAGAATGGTGGTCAATCACCTATCACCACCACCGAAGACGAAACATCACTAGAAAGAAGAATGTCTACAACTCCATCTGTCCCCTCGGTCTTTTCTCTTCTCTCTCTCTCTCTCTCTCTCTCTCTCGTTATCATATCTTGTATTGTGGTGTCAAGGTAATGATGCCACCCCTCTATATATAGCCCAATTATGAGGGCAAAATCTTATCGCTATAAGAACTCCTAAATAAAATTTAATTCAATTTAATTAATATTAGGAGTCTGATAAATCGTCTTTCATTATAAGTTAAGTTGGTCGGTTTGTAGCACACACATATCTTGCTTAGACAAAATAACTTTATTTAGTTATTCACTCAGGTTCTCATGGTGTCCTTTGGTTATGTATAAGCATAAAAATTTATTGAAGATGTTAACATGTAAAAAAGGTATTAACATCAGAATAAAGTTGAATTTATAAGTGATCAAGTAGTAAACGATAAGAAATTCCATCGAAGGCGTATGTGCTAGCATGTTCCCGTTGAATCCTCTAGTATATAGTTGAAGGTAATCGTTGCTCTAGAGTTATCATCCCCATTGTTAATTCGTAATCGTTGTTAATAATGTACGCAACAAATTGGTTTCTTGTTTGTGTGAGCAGCTAAAATGTGACAACCACAATAAGATGGTGAAAATGAAGGATAACGTCTATAATAGGTTTTCATCTACTGAAATATCAAAAATATTCTCAAGAGAAGGGTCATGCGTATCACACAAGGTGGCACATATCCGTCGAAGTGTCCGCTCTCTAAGATCACTTGGTAATTTCAACAATCAACCCACAATAGAAATATGAAGCAATAAAATCAGATGATGTGGATCAAAATTATTATTAAATTTGTATAGTGGACAAATACTCTAGGTGTCGAACACAGGGAATAATATGTGGTAGCACTAATTATTATTTATAGATAAATAATGAATAAATAATAATGGGTATTTCTACAATTTATGCTCAATTAATCAATTAATTAATGTTATATGGGTTTTTATTTTAATTTTTTATACTACATTTTTAATTTTTAATTTTATAATTTGTATTTCCTTTTTGTAATTTTATTTTTTTTAATTTTATTTTTATTTTTTATACATAATAAAGGTATATATTTATAACTATATATATGTAATATGTATAATATAAGTATATATATATAGAATGTATAATAAATATACAAAATCCATAAATTACCAATAAGTACAGGCCTTTTTATTTGTATAAAGGGTTAAAAATATTTATAGGTTATTTATATTAATTAATATAAATATTAACTATATAACAAGGTATATGTATATATAGGCTACATATGATATACTAATTATACATATAGAAAAATATAATCAAAATAGAAAATAAAATAATTTTATGATTTTTTATATTTTTCTAATGTTTTTGCAATTTTTTATGAATTTTTGCTAATTTTTAGGTATTTTTAAAGTCCTAAATACACAAAATCAGGGACTTCTAAAATAGACTGGATTGTTTTGAGAATTAAAAATACTAAATAAGTTCAAAAATTTTCAAAACTAAATTTTATAGATAGTAGATAGTATATATAAAAATATAAAATAAGAATTAATATTTTTGGAATGTTTGAAGAGTTTTTTTTATGAGGATTTTGGAGCGTTTTAATTTTTAGTGATTTTCTTTTCTTATTTTTATGGATTTTTTGTCCGTATTGCAAAACTCAATAATAGATAACTACTATTTGTTGGAATTTTTAAAGATGATTTTATATTTTTTTTCTATTTTTCAAAGCAAATGGGGAATAACCATGCACTTTTTGATTTTTAATAAATGAAATGCAAAATCAAATATATAACATGAAAGAGCAATAAATAAGGTACATTATCCTATTTTCTATAATTTTTAGAGCATAGATGATATTTATAAAAATAGAAAATAAAGTGCAAAATAACTGAAATAGCAGGGCTGAGCTACAAGGGTATGTTCAGAAAATTCCCAACTCACGTGGGGGACCACGTGAGCTGAGCTGGCAAGGACCTAAATGTAAAATTTAGATAGTTGAGGGGTCTCCTTGCAATTTTTCCAAATAATTACAACTACAGCTAAAAATTTAAATATTAAATACTAATATACAAAAATGAGGGGTCACTTATACAATTTCCCCCAAAGGGTGCATGATCGTGTGACTCTCGTTCTTCACATGGGCACGTGTTAGCTTTTAGTCGTGTGATGACGCTTTGTCTTTGACGTCTGAGATTAGATCTCAAATGCGATCTGATGGTTGGCGTGCTTCAGATCGGACATTTGTTGCTCCTTCTGGAGCTTCGTTCTTAATCGAACAGCAGGGGAAGGGGTTGGAAGAACAGAAGATGAACTCCCACTGACAAGTTTGATTTGATGAGGCTCGCTCCTCCTAGAACCTGGAGCACCGCTGATCGGCTCTCACGCTCTTGTCATTGTCCCACACCTCCCAACAACTTCAGATGGTTTTGGAGCCCTCTGATCGGGCTATGGAGATCGAGAGTTCGAAGGAAGACATGGGACTTGTTCCTAGTGTGATCATCCCACAAAGGGCTCTTCAGGATCTGCAAATGAGATACGAAGATCTGCGATACGATGGGGGAGGTCTTGGCTCTTATTGGTGAAGGTCAGACATGTGAATGGAGGAGATGGCTAAATTCGATGGAGGTTGGTGGAGTCGTACTTAGATCTCCAGATCTAAGAATCGATCTGGGTGGCTGGTGAATGGATATAGGCAAAGAAATGGAGAGGCAAGGTAGTGAGGTCAATGGGCAGGTCAGAACAAGGGTGTGACGGTGATGGACAGTGGCCAGAGCTCGAGAGCTCCAGAGAATCTAAATCCTGAAGATTAGGCTAATACTACTGATTAGAGCAAAAAAACACGAAACAAGAGATACGATTAAAATCTATCTAAAAAGTAATGAAGAGTTATCTCGACTTGGCCAGAAGCCAAGGAGACGGACCGCCTGGAGTGGAGCTCCAGCGATTGCTGAGATCCGCCTCCTACCCCACTCCTCCTCATTGTGGAGCACGGATAACTTCTCCCTGTTACGAGTAGTTTCTCCACGAAGGTTCTCTGAGGGTTAAGAATTGGTGGAAAGGAATCCCAAATCAAAAATGGTGGAGAAGTTTGGTTATATGCAATACTGACGGGGTTTCAATGGGAGATTGCGTGAGAAAGAAGATGATATGGTGAGGGATATGTGGTCGGCGTGGATCACAGATGAGTGGTCAACATCTTTTGTGAAGGAGGTATGAGTCCTTGAGACATGTATCATGGCAGAGAAAATCAATAAGAGAGGGGGCAGCTACTCTGACATGGCTAGGTTTGGGGTCAGAGGAGTTGACCCCAGGTCAATGAAAGGAGGCCTCCCATTGGTCGAACCAGACTACTAGGAGACAAAAGAGGAAAATAAATCTTTATTAAATCATTTAAAAATAATAAATGATTTCATTAGTTTTTCATTAAAATATAAAAAATATTTATTATTTTATGTAGTATTTTATTATGAATTTGTATTTTTGCAATTTTGTTTATTATAGGTTACTTTTTACAAGTATAAATATATGTATATTACCTATATAATATGCATTTTATTTCTTTTTTACATTTTAAATTTATTATTTTATATACATAGTTTATATAATAATTAATTAAATCTCATAAATATATTTTTATCTTATTTTTCCGATATAATATGTACACTTAATTAATTATAACTAGTTATTATATATGTATACTTAAGTATAATTCATCTATGTATTTTGTACACTTATTTATTTTAGTGTATTTTTATTGGTTTTTTATCATAATTATGTACATATTTATAAATAATATTTGCAAAATTATAAAAAAAATAAAGAAAATGAATATTTTATTTAGGTATAATATACAATAGGGGTCCAAAGCCTAACTTTTACATATTAACTCTAAATTAAATGAAACTACTTTCATTAAATGGCTTATTAAAAGTTATACACAATTAAAGTGATTTTGATGAATTTTGAGTCCATACTGAGAAGATATGGCTCTGTGAATTTGACATTTTGGATTTTTATTATAAGTGTAAAAAGCACATTGTATATTATTTTTATGTGAAATAAATTTTGTATTTTTCTATGCATTTTTATCTTCAACTTTCATGTACAAAGTTCATTGATTTGATGTATAAATAATGAGGAATAAAATAGGTCCTAAAAATGAATTATTGAAGAATAAAAATGAAGGTTTTTATTGTATTTGTTGGTCCTTATCTCCCCCTACTTTATTTTTTATCGACTAAGAAAATTCTTGACTTAGTCTTGGGGTTTAGGGTCATTCCATACCTTTGGTATTTCATTTCTTTTTCTTTTCTTCCTTTATTCTTTTATTTTGGCATTATTTACAATATTTTATACAGTATTTATAGAATAAATAATCGTTATTATTTTGTATAAATTAATTATATTTACATACATTTAGCTAGGGATTTAAGGCCAAAATAGAAGAATAAATGTGATGCATCACCCCCTACGCTTGCCTTTGCTAGTTCCTAGCAAACACTTATGCCTATAAGTGCAAAAAAAGAAAATAAAGAAAAAGGAAATGAAAGAACTTGAATTGATTTTAACTTTCAAACTTGTCTTCATAAAATCAAAGTTTGGAGATCAGTCAGACCCTTGGAATTTTAGCTGTAGTCAGAACCTTATTGGGAACCATACTTGAAATACAACAGCCTCTAAGAATCATGAAACTCTACCCAAGTCTCCTCAAAAGCCATGTCAGAACATTTTGATGTCATACGCAGTCCCTTATGACTATGAGTCTACTTTGTACAGTGTCAGTGATATGTAGATCCTCTTGGCTAAAGTAGTAAAAGTCAGTCTTTTACAACATGGGATCTTAATTCCCCAATCCAACAACCCCTTCCTTGAGAAACGAGGCATTCCCTTCTAAGTTAAAGTACAACTTGCTCAAGAAGAGGAGGTGGGGAAAATAATGGACGATTGCCAGTTTAGCCACCTATCCTAGGATGCTTGATCATTGTAGCCAAGTCATCCAGCTGCAGGCTCACATATATTTGACTTTGAAGCTCAAGCTTGTTTATTGACTATATACATGCTCCAACGAGAATTGGTTTTTCTTTGACTTTTGCTCGTCTATTTTTTTTGGAGTTTTTTATTTTGTAATTTTTTTAATATTATATACAATAGCATTTACATAAGGACTTTTTCCTCTTGAGCTAGTAGACTATCCCTCTTTCGAAGCATTGTTGCAACCCATAGCATTCCGTCATTGGACCTCATGGCTACTGGATTGGTTGGCGTACAATGGCAACAAATGTGTGACTTCTGATGTTTCCATTGGCTTGTGTCTCATGCCGACAAATCCAACTCTCTACCATTTCAACTGAGGTGAGCAAAGTGTAAGGTGCATGTGTGCAAGTTAGGTCACTATCGACAAGAGTCATGCTTGTGTACCGAAATATTCTACTTAGGTAATCAAGACAATGCTGAACCCAGTCTCGTATTCTCAAAGAATTAAGTCTAACAGACCTGAAGTATCTTAATTCAGATCCTTAAAGGTTCTTATGATTAAGTAGATTTAGGTTCACCCAAGCTTCAATCTTCGGATTTTACTTAGACTTGTTCAATTGTTATTATTAATCCGAAAAACACAAATGCTATGCAATGCAGAGAAATATTTTTATGATACAATTTTCTAGTTTTGAACTTTTTATGGGCTTCTGAAAAAGTTTTTGCAAATCTTTATGAAATTTTTGAAAATGTTTTGCAAATTTTTATAGATTTTTTATTTTACATTTTTAGTGATTTTTTCAAAAACAAAAGAAGTTTTAGAAGATAATTATGTGTAGATATTTACAGAGAGTGAATCGTGTTATTTATAAGAATTGGGATTAAAGAACTTTAGCAAGTTGGTTTATTTACAAGTTTATGTACAGAGATTTGTAAGGAACTTTTATTTGTTTGAATAATATACATATGGTTCTAAAAATATTTTGAAAAGAATTTCAAAAACATTTTGAAAACTTTATTTGCAAATGATAATTTGACAAATAATTTTGCAAACATTTATAAAATTTGAAAATTTATTTATAAAGATTTTTCAAACAATACGTATAGATTTTTCCAAATATTTTTGAAACTGTTTTCAAAACAATTTGCAAATAAATTTCCAAAATATTTATTCACACAAAGAAAAAAGTTTACAACAAAAATATTTTTATAGAGGTTGAAAGCATTTTTCAAACAATTTTCAAAAGATTTTCAAAGAGATTTTCCAACCATTTTTCAAACATTTTGCAAAACATTTTTACCCGATTTATTAATCAATATATTTACAAAGAATTTTAATGTGTATTTTATTTTTAGTAATTAGCCATATTATTTGAAAATACGCAAGTACGAGTTATGGCTAAAGTATATACAATGTATATACGACCCGCTTATGCTTAGCTGAGCTATGTCCTCATGGATCAGAGGGAGAAAGAGAAGTCAGAACTCATACTGAGTATGGAAGAGCCCCTACTACAACGATAGAATAAAGAATGAAAGAATGGCGAATGAGAAATCAACCATCCCCCTATACTTAGGATCAATTCACTACAAACAAACCTATCTTTGGGGATGGGATAGGGGACGGTTTGTCAGCGATCGTCCCCTAAAATTCTAACAGGGACGGTTGCACAATGCATGTCCCCCTTGATGACAATGGAGGAGATTCACAATCAAGTCCCTATTCACCATTCTTAGAGGGGATGGTCACGTAGATGACTGTCCTTACCGATAGTATAGGGGACAGACTTATTACCATCCCCTCTGATACGTACAGGGGACGGTTAAGATTGTCTCCTCCCCTCTCTGTGAATGTCTCCATCACTTCAATCGGAGGGGGTGGTCGCGATCGTCCCCTACCTTCACTTTCCTTTTTGCTGGTGGGAATTGTGTAACTTCAGAGCTCATAAGGAACGACCATAAGTGGAACAACCCCGATCATTTGCATAAGGGACGGTTGGGCGACCGTCTCTGATGGTGTTATAGTATCGACCAGTCACCTTTCCTCCTCATTCTCCCGTTTCCTCCCACCAAACCCTTCCCATCGATGCCCCCACGGTCAGTGCTCGCCAGCCCTCCACCCTCTCGAGATGTCTCCTCCATCATCGAGCTCTCGACCTCCGTCTTGCCAATCTCCTTCGTGATGAATCCAGTAACTTACGATATCTAAATCAATTTTTCCTAAACATTAATCTTATATTGTGTTAGATGCAAGGATGACAACTTTATTGCATGGTGTTATATGCTAGAATGGTGACTTTCTTCTTCATATATGATTGTGTTAGATGCAAATATGATTGAGTTGTGTTTGATTCACTATATGGTTATGTTAGATGCAACTATGAGTTCAAATGTATTTGGTTAACTATATGATATGATTGAGTTGTGTTTGATTCACTATATGGTTGTGTTAAATGCAAATATGATTGAGTTGTGTTTGATTCACTATATGGTTATTTTAGATACAAGAATGATTGGTTTATTTCAAGTGGTGTTAGATTCACTACATGATTGACTTCCATTCTTATATGGTGTTTGATTCATTATATGGTTGTGTTAGATGCAAAAATAATTTTCCTTACACTACTCCTCCACCCCATTACAATTCTTTGTTGCCCATCCTCTGGAGGAGAGCCATGAGTGAATTTCAAGGACGTATCTTTCTCTTAGAGGTCTGAATGAGTTTGGATCTTGGGGCTCCGTCAAATGATGATGTTGCGGACTTGGTTTTTACGAATTCGAGCAAGAGAACACGCCACTGTGAAGATCAATTTAGGAGGATCATTTTTCCTTTCATGGAGGTAGTTGAGAGATATCTTCAAGGATATTTTGATATATCTGAGTACATCAATGTTCTTTCCTGTGTGAGGAATTCATTTAAGCACCTGATGAAGAGGAGGCTACAAAAGTTATTGTAATTTTAGGAGTCCTGCAACATCTATCTCCTATAACATCTTTGTTGCCGAAGTTATTTTCTGGATTATTATCCCTATAAATTGGAAAGACGAGACTGGATTTTGATGGTTACATCCAGTCTTGTCAAAGTTATTATCAAAGAGAAAGCAGGTGGTTAGATGTGGATCTGACTACAAGGAAGCTCTTAGAATCCTTGTTGCATTACCACCTTTTGTGGTCTCGTTTTTTGGTAATCTCTGAAAACCGTAGATTTTTATATCACACATTGAACCACGCATCAGATTTCTTATTGACTATGCAAGTTGCTATGCTCAGGCCCATGCTCTTCAGCCTACTGAAATTCTATTGGGTTAACATGTCTTATCCGGATCCTACCAGGGAAGGGCAGCTGAGGGTCTATGAAAATCTAAACTTCCATTTCATGGGAGGATGTAATATCCCTTGTATTGATAATTACGTGCAAGGGTTAGGACTCATTGATCTGACCCTCCAAACTATGGATTCACAAATTTTAATTTTGGAGGATTTATCATTGGTTATCGCTTCTGTGGATGTGGACTTATAGGGATATAGGGGCATTGTTATACAAAGAGTGTTTGAATTGCAGTGGTTGATTGAGGATCCACGGTTCATTTGGGCTCCCATACTTAGGTGATTATCAGTGGATCATCTTCATTTGTGAACTTGGAAAAAGAATTCTATATGATGGAGCATCATCCTCTGCTGCACAAAAATGAAAGGAAGACAACAATTAGTGTATACTTAGTCATAGATGTTTGTAAATTGTAAGACTTAGTATCAATTATGTATGTAATTAGTTTAAATCATTTTGATTTGTAAGTACTTAGATGTTGAGTTTATGATAAATCGTCCATGTGTTTGATTCAAGAATGATGATTGTATGACTTGCATTATTAAAAAATATTACTTTGATTTGTTCATCACCATGATCATCATATACTTTAAAGAGTGCTTAAGATATATCTATTAATTTGTATGGTACAGGAAAATGGATAAGAGTTGGGTGAATAAAAGATTTGATGATTTGGAGACTTACAGGAAAGGCGTCAATGGTTTCTTAGACTGAGCATTTCACTCTGAATTGCTATACAATATTGTTGGAGGTGAGTGAGATAAGATTCAATGTCCATGTGTAAGAAGTAAAAATACTTTGATTAATAATTGTAGAGGAGTTTACGAGTATCTTATATTGAATGAGATATGGCTACATTACACAAATTGGACTTACCACAAAGAAGGTCTTCAACATGCTATGCAAATAAATATTTATGCAACTAATGATGATGATCCAATGCAGACAGATATCAGTGATGGGATATTAGAAATGTTAGATGATATTCGAAGACCTATTTTAGATGAAAATACATAACCTATTCAAAATTATTTTCGTGAAAAGTTAACATATGTAGAAACATCTTTGGCTCCGGGAGTTGAAATGTCTCATCTAAGATTTTTGTTGGAGTTATTTAAGATGAAGTCAAGAATCGTTGTACATCGGTGATGATGTCTGACCTTTTACACTTAATTCAAAGGATTTTAAGTAATCTTGATAATTTTTCAAAAGATTGTAAGGATGCAAAATTAAGGTTCCGATCACTTAGTTTAAATTATGAAAAAATTGATACATGTCCAAATGATTGCATTCTATATCGAAAGGAGGATTCCACATTACAGGTTTGTCCTAAATGTAATGCTTCCAGATTTAAGTAGAATAGTGATGTATCAAGACAAAAAAAATAGAGAAGATTTTGCAGTTCTTCCCTCTCTATACCTCGGTTGCAACATCTATATTCATTAATTAGAATAGCAAAATGATGGCATGGCATAGTAACATCAAAAAGAAATATCTGAATGGTCTTCTTAGTCATCCTTCATATTCTGAGGAGTGGTTAAAATTCGATGAAAGATATCGTCATTTGTCGATGAAGTAAGAAATATAAGGTTAGGGCTTGCTTCTTCATTTAGACAGTGAGGATGCATATCAGAGTTCTACCAATTAATATTATGGCTTTTGTACTTGGCAATGACATTTGTACTACAAGTAAAAGATATTACGACAACATTGTTACAAATTAACAGGTAAATCAAAGTAATTTTGAATTAAGTTTCTATTTTCCCTTATAATTATATAGTGATGATCGGTGTCCTAATAATTGTTTTGCAAATTATTGTTATTTATTAGGTATGGCTCTTCGTCCTAGGCAGATTCAGGAAAGATCTTGAACCTACTCCCCAACCATTTGTAGAATCTTCAGATGTTGATAGCAACAGTTCTCAGAGTAGACGATGACCATCCCAGTGTAGGTTCTTGGATGGCCTTCCACCTTGCCAAACCCTACGTGTCCAGATTGTAGGGGGCGACATCGTTGGCGAGAACTCTACGGAGTTCCAGAGCTACCTCGGACAAGTGGCACGTGGCTGGGTTCTCATTACTACCCATGACTTTCGCCAACTTTAATCGGTCTGTGAAGGTCACCATTTTATCAGACTTGGGGTAAAACCTTAACTTTTTTGCTTGTAACCGGTTGATATTCTTATTTGTCTGAGTTTGTTGTAAGCTTTTTCTTGGGATTAGAATCTTGTTATTGATGGATAGATCCTTAGTCATGCAACAGAGTTGTTACATCCGTGTAAAGGATGCATTAAGCTAAAGGTAAAATCTTGACATATTTTTAATCAGTTATTCAATGTCATTTTTTGTGATATTATCTTTGTTCCTGCAGTATTATAACCCTCAAATTCCTTACGAGCAATTGGTTCAAAATGTTCCTCCTGGTGTGACTCCGGACCAGTGGAGAGAGCTAATAAACTTCTGGTCTACTGAGGATTTTATGGTATGTTAAGTACTTTCTATTTATTTACTCATTAATTTTACTAATTTGGAATAATATCAGACAATATCGATGAAAAATACAGTGAATTTGTGTAAAGGGATTCATGTCGACACATAAGATGGGAAGGAAGAATACAAACCAATTTAAGTACGATTTTGTAAGTTAGGTCTGAGATAAAAAAATAGAAAAAGTTTTAGAAATAGAATTTCTATAGATTTTTAGGAAACAGAAAATGACCGAGTGGCCACTCAGATGGAGGTTTTTGTGAGGATAAAGAGTCGAGACCTCGATGGACAAGTGGAATGGGTCGACAATGCATACGCTCCCCTTCATGTAAGTTAATTATGATATACAAAAATTGCTCATACAATTTTTTCCTTAATTTAATTTTAAACCAAATATGCAGGAGGAGATGATCAGATTCACTACGACAAGCTCCTTAGATAGCACAGGGACCAGCCATAGGTCCAGAACGTTCTGGATGTATACGATGTGGCAGGCAGGGAGCGACGATTCGTACATGGTATGGAACTGATGGAAGTGGGTCTGCATCATCATCACAATGAAGTGAGAGGGAGAGAGAGTTGGAGAGAGTGCTATGAGGCGTCATGGCCAAGATGTCCGCGCAGGAAGAGGAGATGTCTAGGATGCGTTCTGACATGGCGAAGATGTCCGCGTAGGATGAGGATATTGCCAAGATGCATTCGGACATGGACAACGTAATGGCTTACATTCATCATCTCGAGAGACAAGCCAACACACCCACAACACCAACACGACTCGGACACGATGAAGAGGAGAGCGAGGAAGAGTAGAGTGTGTTTTAGAATTTATGTTTGTATATATACTAAACTTGAGCCATTTAATGTAATTTGATGAGTTTGGATTTTATGTAATACAATTATAAGGTTGAAGCAAGTTCTTTGATAATTTTTTGAGATGAGATACCTTTTTATCGTAGAATTATTTTGTGAATTCGTTGCAGTATTAGGACACTGAATCGAGCAATAAATATTTTTTCGTTTCGAAATTTATAGGCGATGGTCAATAACCGCCCCTTATACCCATCCTATCTGGCATAAGTGGGCTTACTGGTTCTAATTTGTGTGGGGGGGGGGGGTGATAGCTGGAAGCAATCGAGGGTCGTATTAATCCATAAAGCGGATCAATAGTCGATGCGTTGACCGCTCAATAAATCTCGATTGATCAATAGGTAACCCACAATATTGAATAAAGCAACTAAATCCCAAAAATATGGAGTTAAAATTTATTATAACTCTACAGCAAAGACGTGTATAGGTGCAAGTATGTGTAGAGTGTCAAACATAGGGAACAAGCAGGTAGATCGAGGCAATGAATGCACAAAAATGAGTGTGATGCATTTGTCTATAGGTCCTCTTTTTTGTGGGTTTTAATTATTTTTTTATTTTTTATTATTTTATTTTTTTAGATTTTGATTTTTAATTTTCTGATTTTGTATTTTCTTTTTATATTTTATATTTTTTATACTTTATTTTTCATTTAAAATAAACATATAAAGTTATATAGAGTATATATACGATATAGATAAGAGAGAGATAATATATATAGGTAAAAATATTCAAAAATATAGGAAATAAATATTTTTGAGTTTTATATATTTTTACTATATTTATGCTTTTTTAGATAATTTTGCAAATTTTTATAGATTTTGAAACTCAAAAATACCGAAGAGAGCGTTTAAAATAAATATCTGAAATCAAAATGGAGAAGAAAAATAGTAAACAGTAACAAAAATTCTCCAAATTAATTTTAAAATAAAGATAATAAAACAAAAAAATTAGAACTGGAAATTATGTTTTTTGTGATTTTTTTGTTTTTTTATAAAGGTTTTAGGGGTTTAAAATTTTGAGGAGTTTTCTTTTATATTTTTAAGTGATTTTTGGTCTGAACTTGTAAAAGACTTATATAAATATAATATATATATTTTGGAATTTTGTAAAAAGTTTTTCTAATTTTTATGTATTTTCTAATGCACACAGGGACAAAATGCATGCTTTTGATTTTTTATAAATAATAAATAGCTTTAAAAATGCAAACTAAAAATATGATGTGAAAGAGTTTTGCAACAAGAGCTTATGCCTATTTTTTGAGATTTTTTAGAGTTTTATAGATGCATAAAATAAATAGATACAACAAAGAGAAGCTACACCACTAGCAAGGGTAATTATGTAAATACTAATAAGTTCGGGGACCAAAGTGCAATTTTCCCATAAAATATATAACTGATTTAAAAGTTACATGACCAATTATAAATACGCAAAGTTCGAGGTCCTTCCATACAAAAATGCCAAAGTCACGCGCCTAAACACGTGCACCTAGTAGGGACCAAAACGCAATTTCTAAAAACTCGAGGGGCTGATTCTCAATTTTTCCAAAAAAATATATAACTTAATATTTCAAAATTTCAACCAAATGCAAATAACCAAAACCTGCGAGGGCTTGGTTGCAAAATACCTAGAGTTTGTCGACCTACGTGGACAAGGACCTTAATGCAAATATAATAAGTATGGGGTCCTTTTTATAAATATTACAAAAATATTAGAACGGCAAATGAAAGATTTATTACTAATATTTAATTTATAAAAAATGGTGACGGTGTATATGCAAAATACCCACGCCCAAGGTGTGATCCGATTGCTGAGATGCGTCCACTTGCCACGTGTCGGAACGAGGCGCGTCGATAATGCATCAGAAACGGAGGGCCACGATTAGATCATCCCATGGGGATCAACGGTCGAGATGATGGCACATCTGACGGTTGCTGCTTCTTTGGAAGATTAGGGATGGATCCGACGACGTTGGATCGATCTGGAAGAACACTTGAAGAACTCGAGCTTGGCGAGTTTGAATCCTCCAAGACTCGAGTCTCCGTGCACCTGGAAGTCCCCAGACGGGCGTGACAGGTTCCTGCAGCGATGGTGAAGCTCCCAAGTGGTTCCAAATGCTCCAGTGAAGACGGATCAACCCCCGGGGCTCGTGCTACCTCTGGCCACCTAGAGTGGATGTTTGACGATCTTTGAGGCCCAGAAGCCTCCTTCGGGTCTTGCAAATGAAGCACAAAACACAGCAGTGAAAGGGAGCAAAACCCTACGTTTATTGGCGAAGAATAGGCGATGGGGCCGTGGAACGGTGGAGGCCGGAGCTCAAGAGCTCCGGCGATAGGTGTTCGATGGAGATCTAGTCTAAAGCAACAGATGAAACTCACAATCAAATATATATAATTAAAGCTAAGGCCTACAGCTAACTAAAGGGTGAAAAATCAAAGGAAAAACACAGCTCAACTGGCCAGGAACTAGGAGTGAAGAACCTCACGGCGGAGGTCCACCGGAGATGATGGGCAGGGGCTCTCCCTTGCTTTTTTTCGTGCTACAAAGGACGGCAACGCACCTCCTGTCACGAGGGTTAAACCTAGATGTCCTTCAAGGGGTCTAAACAGGGAAGAATCCAAACCAAAAAATCGGAGGAAGAAGGAGCCCCATTATTTAAAGACATGGTGAGGGCCCTTACTAACCGGCCAATATTAAACAAACTACAATATATACAATAGATCTAATGATCAGGCGAGTATCTATGATGTACAATGATGAATTTTGCTGAATGATACAAGGTCGAATGATCGACCTATCGAGCGGAAAAAAAGGAAGAAGACACGAGGTTAGACAGATTTGACGTGCTGCAGAGGCTGGAGGACGAGTTGACTAGGAGTCAATTCGCGGCGCGTCCTGATTGGGCCAAGTTAGCCGCTATAGGACAAAATAGTCATGGTTATTCTTATTTAATTAATTAAAAATAGTAATTGATATTATTAATTTTTATGTATAATAAAAATGTTTATTATTTTATATAGTATTTTATTATTATTATTATTATTTATTTTTTCTTATTTTATTACAAGTTTATTTTTTTATGGCTTATTTATAGGTATAATTACTTATATTTTGTACATTTTTATTTTTATTTTGTATATTTTATTCTTTCATTTTATAATTTATAACTTATTTTTGTGAGTATAAATACATTTTTATTGTATTTTTATGATGTTATTTGTACACTTGGTAGGTATATTATATATGTATATTTATAGTTGTTTTACCTATGTATTATCTATATCTTTTTATTTTAATGGATTTTAATGACTTTTATTTTGGTTTTATATTTTTAATAGAATCCATATAATATTTACCATATTATAAAAATATGAAAGAATAAAAGGAATGAAAGAATGTATTTTCCTTTTATTTTTATACATATAGAAACATAGGTATTTTCCCTATGCTTTACATAAACTTATTTTATTTCCCCTTTTTCTTTTGGGTTTTATTTTGATTTTAATATGCACATGTGTTATACATAATATTTACAAAATTATAAAAATATGAATTTGTAAAAAGAATGAATAACGAATAAATTAAATATTTAATTAGTAGAATGTACAATAGGGGCCCAAAACCTAGCTTCTAGATAGTAACTCCAAAAATATAAAACCACCACCATTAAATAGCTTGTGAAATGTTATATACAATTAGAGTGATTTTGCTATGTTTTGAGTTTTTATGGAAAAGTTATAGGTCCGTGAAGTTTGGTTTCTGGCTTTTTATTCTGTGTATAGAATGCACATTGTATATTATTTTTGTACAAACTTAATTTTGTATTTTTATTTACATTATTATCTACAACTTTCATGTACAAAGTTTCTTTATTTTATGAATAAATCATAAAGAATAAAATAGGTGTCAAAACTGCATAATTAATGAATAAATAAAATGAGGTATTTATTTTATTTTTGGCCCTTATCTCCCCCTACTTTATTCCTTGTCGACCAACTCCATTCTGGACTTGGTCTCGGGATTAGGGTCATAAAATATTTTCAATATTTTATTCTTTTTTCTTTTATTCTCTTTATTCTATAATTTTGGCATTAAAAATCTTATTTTGTACACAAATAATACAATAAATAGTGAATGCTATTATGCACAAATTGATGCTATTTGCATGCATTTGATGGGGTTTTTAAGGCCAAATTGATAGAATAAAGGTGATGAAATGGAGATTCATCACCCCCCCCCCATACTTGACTTTGCTAGTCCCTAGCAAACAATTATGTAATAAGTGCAAAAAGAAATAAATGGAATTGATCTAAATAATTAAACTCATTTGTACAGAATCAATGTTTGGAGCTTAGGTTAGACCTTGATGTGAAAATTTATGTGCAACCTTATTGGGAACCAAATTTAGAACATAACAGCCCTCGAGAATCATAGAACTCGTTTCAAACCACCTCAATAGCCAGGTCAGAACTAGCCAACATCATACGGAAACCCTTATGAGTATGAAGCTGACTTGTACAGTGTAAGTGATAGTGGCTCTCCCCAACTGAAATGACAAAGGAACTAACTTCTCTAGAATGACAACCCAATGATTCCCCAATCCAGTACTATGTCCTCGAGGAGCAGGGCATTCCCTTCTAAGTTCAAGTGGCATCCAACTCAAGAGGAGGAGGTGAAGAAAAGAATGGACGGTGGCCAGTGTAGCTACCTATCCTGGAATGCATGACCAGTGTAGTCAAGTTATCCAGCTGCAGGCTCACATGGTATAACTTTGATGCTCAAGCTTGCTTATTTTCAATAGAACATATATACATACTCCAGCAGGCATTTTATTTTTTTATTTTCAAGCCTGACCACTTTTTTTGAGTTTTCTTTCTCTCTCTCTCTCTCTTGGAATACTATTTACAGCAGCATTTACATAAGGAGTTTTCCTCTTGAGACAGAAGACTATCCCTCTTTTGAAGCTTTATTGCAACCCACACTCTCCTGTCATTCGACTTCATTGAAACTGAATCAAGTTGGGGTGCACTTCCCTCCCTAGATGAGGACGAATATTTCCACCTGTGTGTGTCTCAGACTGGCAAATCCAACCCCCTCACCACTCTAACTGAGTTGAGCCAAGTGAAAAGTGCAAGTGTCCAAGTTAGGTCACGACCAACAAGAGTCATGTGTGTGTCTCGAAAAGTTCTATTTAGACAGTTGAGGTGACTTGAACCTTGCCCTGATTCTCAAAGAATTAAGTCCTATTGGACCTGAAGTACCTTAAACCTAGTTCCCATAAGGTTCCAGTGCAGTTAGGTGCGGTAAGGTCCAACTAAGCTCCAACCTTCGAGTTTATTGGACTGGTTCAATCATCAAGCTCAATGCAAATTCTATGTACAATGCAGAAAAATGATGCAATTTTCAAAGAATTTTGAAAACAAGAAGAATTTTTACAAAAAGAATTTTGGAAAATAAAAGAATTTTGGCGCACAAAGTATAAAATATTTACAGCTACTTACACGGACGTGCTTCTTTATTTTACAAGAGTTAAGACATTTAAAGAATTTACAAGTTTTAACAAAGTTATTATTGTAGGTACATATATACAATTGATAAAGAATTTTATTTTGATTTATATGCACATTTCATTCCTATTTTAATGATACATCCATTCCTCAAATTTATTTGAAAACAATTTTCAAAACTATAGTACAAAATAATTTTTACAAATATTTACAAACATTTGAAAGCCATTTGCAAAGATTTTCCAAACAATATATACATTTTTTCTAAATATTTTTACAAGTATTTTCAAAATCATTTGCAAATGGTTTTTCAAATCCTTTATTTCACACAAAGAAAAAAATTTGCAATTCAAAAATATTTTTACAAAGGTTTGAAAACATTTCACAAAAAGTTTTCCAAACGGTTCACACCATTTTTCAAGTCATTTTGCAAAAATATTGTTAACATAATTTATTAATCAGTAAATACAAAAATAACTTGAGGAATGACCGCTATTATTAAATGATTTTTAATATATATGTATGTATATAGTATATTTAGCCATATTTGTCATTAATTATACGAAAGTACGAGTTATGGCTAAAGTATATACATAGTATATACGATCCCCCGATACCTAGCAAGAGCTATGTCCTCATAGATCGAAAAGAGAAAGAGAAGACATAACTCGTACTGAATATAGAGAAGCCTATGCTACAATGACTGAAGAATGAAGAAATGAATGAATCGATAAATGAATAAGAAGGTGACTGACCCCCCTATACATAGGATCAAGTAATCCTAAGTATAGCAGGCTATACACAAAGTAGGGAGGGTCAAGGGTGGGAATAAATAAACAGATCACAACTCAGGTTGTCTCCCCCTATACTTGGGATGAGGTATCCCTAAGTATAGCGGAGCAAATCAACAAGAGAGGAGACAGTGGAGGGGATCAAAGAATGAATCGGGGTGCAAACCCCCCATACTTAGGACAAAGTACGTCCTAAGTACAGAAAACTGACAGAAAGGGGCGACACCTTTTTCCGTAAGAAATGAAAAATGAAAAGGAAAAGAAGAAAAGATAGAAATATATAAATAGATGAAAAGATCGTAGAGAATGTACGCATCACTCCCCCTATACTTAGGGTCAAATGTCCCTAAGTATAAGCAATGACATGAGTGATAAAACAGGACGGAGAAAGAACAACGCGGTGTGTACCCCCCTATACTTAGGACAAGGTGCGTCCTAAGTATAGTCCCACAGAAATGTCGAAAGATCTGGGGTACGTAATAGATATACGAATGAAAGAAGGAATAGAATACAAAACAAGTAAAAAATATGAAGTACAGGACGGTATCCTACAAATGAATATCGTGCTCTTGCCATCGTCTCCCGGTGAGAACGAGGACGCAGTCAGAAGGTGAAAAGTCACCCATATATGCAATCAGGTGGGTGTTAGCTACCGGGGACAAGAGATCGAAACTAAATCAGGGATCGGTAACGAAAGCAGAACATCGGCTCGTAAGGAAGGAATGTGAGAACATAGCCGATATCGTAAGACCTGGAGGAGAAAAGAACAGTACAAACCCCTCTAGGTCAATCATCATCTTAAAGAGATATTAAAGTAAAGAGCAGGAGACTCTATGATATCAGGTGATCATAAAAGTCAGAAGTTGGCAAGAATACACCGAATAACATAAGATATGGCTCAACCCTGCGAGGGCCTCAAGGTGAGAAGGATCAAAGAGCGATCAGAAGACTCAGCTCCGTGCTCCAAAATAGAGGAGACACAATCAGCGAGGAGACCGAGTACCAAAATCAGCAGACCTGACTTCGTGCCCCTTAAGAAAGGGAACACCAGAAGTGAAGCCAAGTACCGAAAATATGATGTACCCTCCCGCAGATAACCCTCGAGGAGTAGTACAAACTAGTTAATGAATAATCAGAATAGAAGCTCACCCTTGCGAGGGTCGTCAAGGTGAGCAGGCTCAAAGGAGCCTAATCCATCAGATGGATCACAGGAGCGGTCTCAGTAGGCAACCGATCGGCTACCAGCAAAAGAGACCGACAAATCAAGAAAGTGTGGCAGCTCCCCGCAAACAACCCTCGGGGAGCATACATCCAACTAAGCAGTGAAATAATCAGAAAAGATGGCTCGTCCTTGCGAGGACCATCAAGGAGAGCAGACTCAAATGAGTTTAGTCAGATAGATCCCAAGATCCAACAGATTGGTAAACATCAAAGCAATGGGGACCAAAAGCGTATCAGACGACTCGGCTCCGTGATCCACGGATGGGATACATAGTCAACAAGGGGAACCGAACATAAAGAAAATGTTGCATTATCCCACAGATAGTCCTCGGGGAACAATGCAAACTATACATGGAATAGTCAGATCAGATCTCATCCCTGCGAGGGTCGTCAAGGAGAGAGGACTCAAAGGAGTCAATCAGAATGGCCTTTGTAGACGACAGATCGTTTACCAGCAGAAGAGACAGCAAGATCTAGAGGGGCGTCAAAGTCTCTCGTAGATAAACATCGGAGAGCATATGAACTAGGCATGGAATAATCAAAAAAGTGAAGCTCATCCTTGCGAGGATCGCCAAGGAGAGAAGACTCAAAGGAGCTGGGGACATTGGCCTCGTGCACCGACAGATCAGGCGCACAATCAGTAGGGAGGCCAAACAATCAAATCAGACGACTCAGTTCCGTGCTCCAGCAGATGGCAGCACAGTCAGTCAAGTGAATCGAGTGTAGATAAATTGTTGCATCCTTGATGAATACTCATTCATCACTCTTTATTCTTTTATTTTAGCTAATTATCTTGGCAGAACATTATGCATATAGTTGTAAATACAATAAGTTACCAATAAGCATGCATTTGTTAATTATTAATAATTAGCATATATTTGTGTAAAAATAAAAGAATAAAGAATAAAAGAAAAGGAAGGAAATATTTAGAATAAATATTGAGTGTCCTAAACCCAAGAGAAGGCCCAGTATGGGCCTGATCGCCAAATAAAATAAGTAGAGAGATAGGGCCACTCTACCTTGTATATGCTCCTTCTATGTATATATTTTATTTTCACAAAAATAAAAATAAAAATGTATTTGTATTCCCTTGTATATATTTCTAAAAATAAAACAAAATTAGAAAAAAATAAAAATAAAAATTGAAATAATTTCTCTTTCTACAACCTTGTACATATTACATATATATGTGTCATATATCTATTTATTTCACACTTGTAAATAACCAATAAAAATAAAATAAAAATTATTTTATACTTCAAATAATATGTTGTAAATAAATAAAATATAAAATTGGGGTATTTATACAAAAATAATAAAATTATTACATAAAATACCTTGGCATTTTCTACCTGTATATAATATAGTATAATGTATATAGATCAAAATATTTTCATAAAAATAAATAAAAAACATAAAAAATAGTTCAGAAAATAATAAAAAATTTTCATTTTGAACATTTTTAAAATAAAATCATCTTCTATTTTTAATTTATTTTTCAAATATTTTTGACCAATCTATTTACTGATTGGTCTAGGAGAAATGTTGTCTCTGGTCAACATCCCCTCCCGGACCCTTCTGCGTCTGGATCCGATTTCGCTTCGTTTTCTCCCAATTATCCCACCTGGATCTAGTTCGTTCTTGCCCCGATTTCACCTCCCGCTTCTCCCCCGTGGATTAGCGATCCTCGTGGATCCATACGGAGTCGCGGATCATCTTTGGATTACGCGCTCCATCTGATTCTCTCCAGCCACCTGGGAAGGCCTATAAAATCTTCATTCCGTTCCCCAGAGCACAAGCTCGCGCCGCACACTCTCTTGAGACCCTAGACCTCTTCCCCTTGGTGACAGCAACCGGAGGAGCATCTTGGTGATCGGAGAGAGCCGCTGCCGCCGACGCTCAAGCTTCATGGCCAGAGTTCTGCTGCGACGAGCCTCCCCCACCTTCCGCGGCGAGGTCAAGGCGAAGACCCCTTCTGGATTCATCCTCTGGAGCTTAGGATTCAGCTCGGACCCTCAGGTACCCTCCATTTCGATCCTAGTTCCATTATCAAGTTCGATCTTCCATTTTCACTTAGTCGCATCTCCGCCAGCTCCGACCCGACGGTCGGAACCTCATCTGCCACCTTTACCCACTTCGATCGACTACCCAGTTCACCGTCACCCCTATCCTACGACCTGATCCCCCAAATCTTGGTTGTACGAGCCTAGATTAGGTCGTCGGTTTCCTCCCTCATTCGTCTGAAACCCCCAACTCCATCCACCGCTGCTTCCCTTCATTTTAGGTCAAATAACCCTAACCGAAGTGTCCCTCCGAGTCCGAGCTTTCTTTTGTGGGTCTTCGCATGCGTGGTTACGTCCCAGTTCGCCTTCATCCAGCCTCGTCAGAGCTCGTCCAGGTGTTAGTACCCTTCCAGGTGATCCGATCGTTGATGACCTCATTGGACCCGTCCACCCGATGCGAAGGGGCCTTGCGAGTCGACCACCGTTGTCCGATCGTCCATCGAAGTGCCGGATCTCCGCCGGTGCTCCGGTGAACTTCGCCCAGAAGGAGTTCGTCCAGCATTCTTATCTGTCGTTGGATCATCGCCATCGCCCAGATCGCATCATAGCCGTCTAGAGCATGCACATGTCAGGCCGTTAGATCTAACATCTAACGACCTCCGTACACCCACATTCGCACCCTCCGAATAGCCGTTGGTTTTGCCACCTGTACGCGCCAGAGCCGCACATCGTCAGACCAATCAGAGCGCGCTACTTGTCCCCCCACGCGTGACGCATGAGCGGCTGGGTAATTTGTTCCGCTTCCCCTATAGTTATTTCCCTTTATTATTTAGTCTGTAAAATAAAAAGCTACACAGTAGGGTAATTTGCACTTTTGATCCTACAGTTTTAGACATTTACGTTTCAGTCCTTGCTGTGTGGATACATGTGGTTAATTGCATGTAGTACCCTGGACTTATGTTTTATTCGGTTTTTAATTTGTAGTTTCATTAATTGCAGTTATTCTCCTATGTGTGCTTTCTATGACATGTGCTGAATTTGTGTAAAAATTACAGTAGGAGCCCTATAGTTTATAAATGTGTTAATATTTAGCCCCTAGAATATATTTTCGTTGCAAATCAGTCCCTGTGTGATATGCTTCTTTGATTGGTTTTAATAAATAATAAATGTAATCCAACATTCGTGAAATTTAGACCCATGGCCCCTGCATGGTGTAGAAATTTCCCTGAATTTTTGGGTTCCTTTTATTTTCATTTATTATTTTTAAAAATTCAAAAAACCTCAAAATTTTCTACTGTCGGTTTTTAAAAATCAATTAAAAAAATATTAAAAACCCTCTAAAAATCCAAAAAAATAATGATTGCTTGCTTTGGTTTGTTTTTACTTCCATCTACTTTTTATTGAATTTGCATTTATAAAAACCCTAAAAATTGAAAAACATTCAAACCCTTAGAAAAACCATTAAAAAATCATAAAAACTCAAAAAATGCATTTTAAAATTCTATAATTAGGTTTTTATTTCTAGTTTATCATAAAATTATTGCTTGAATTTTATTGGTATTTTAAGTATTTTTAAGGTGTCTTTAGATTCTGGCTGCACATTATTTAGCATTTTTGTCCTTCTTTTATTTTTAGAAAATTAATTAAAAATAAAAAAATACAAGAAAAATAACAAAAACACTTGAATATTTCTAAAATTCAAAAATATTTTTATTTTAATTTTCTGAGAATTTTTGCTACCTTAAATAATTGTTTGTTTGTGCCTTTTTTATTTCTTTTACACCTTCTGTTAATTTAAAAATTACAAAAAAATTGAAAAATATAAAATCCACTTTTTTATTTTATTTCTTTATTTTATTTAGATTTTCGACTACTTCGTAGCCTAGGCATACCGTGCTCCTTGTGTTCGACCCCGGTAGCTATACCGGATAAAATAAAGGGATTTTATCACTTATGCCCCTCCGAGATATCGCAATATAAGTTATACCCCTATCTTTTTGGTAATATCAGTTGTGCCCCTAACTTCTTGCTCTGTCACCAGTTGTGCCCTTCCGTCAGATTGACCGTCAAAAAATTAAAATAACCATGGTTTATTCAAACCATGGTGTGGTTAAGAAGGGTATTATGGTCCATACCCTTCTTCATCTTCTTCCTCCTCCATTTGCTCTTCTAACTTCTCTTCATAATTTCTCTCTCTTACTAACACCTTCATGCATCCATCGAATCTCTAAAATTTTTACATTTCCACGGACATATCACTCGTTACGGATCAAACGATGAATTTTATTGAATTTTTGGATGATTTTTTATGAATCAATTAGTCAAAAATTTATCAAAATTTAAGAAGGGGGCGGCGGGCTCTGCTATGCACCGTTTTCTCTGCTATGCACAAAGTGCAAAGGCGTTCAAACAAACACGGAAACGCATCTGTGATTTATGCCAAATTATGAACCTTCGTGGTAATTGAGCACGACGCGTTATTATAATTAATCTGAGCATTATGATCAACAAGGACTCTAATTGCTCAAAAAAGTCAAATTCCTCTGTTTAAAGAGGATAAATTAGCAGTCATCTCATCTGATCATAAAAACCACAGCAAATTAAACTCAGAGAGCGTTTTCGATTTCCCATTTGATTTGACCCACCAAATAGATTAGTATATCAATATAATTCAACTGAAAGATCATGCAATTGACATATAATTGAATCAAATTCTTCAAGGAAATAATACCAACAAATTAATTAAACAATTGATCGATGCTTCCACTAATGATCAGTGGCACTCCAGGCCGTAGAGCACGCCGGCGTGCCGCACACTGCCGTCGAGGACGAAGAACCTCTCCCTCATCCTAAGGAAGGCCTGCCAGGTGAGGAGGCTGTCGGAACCGGCCTGGTGGCACCGCCCGACCTCTCGCACGACCTCCAGCTCCCTCGCGACCCTCTCGAGGCCTCCGTAGAGCCGGTCGCAGTACCGCATCATGTGCTTCACGTCGTAGACCCTCTCGCCGAAGAAGGCCCTCAGGAGCCCCATGAACTCCCCCACGCCCTCCGGTAGCCCTGTCGCGGTGAGCGCCTTGATGAGGTAGGCGAAGTCGTAAGCGCTGTGGAACATCACCCAGCTCACGTGGTCGTTGCACATGAGCCCCGACGACATCATGAGCTCCACGAACACGGCAGGCTGGAAGGGGCGACGGACTGGGAGGGGGCGGGGATGGGAGGAGGCGGCGCGGGGCTGGGAGGAGGCGGGGGCAGGGGCAGCGGCGGGGGCGGGGCTGGGAGGGGGCGGGCGGGCAGGCTGGAAGGGGGCGGCGGGCTGGGAGGGGGCGGGGCTGGGAGGAGGCGGCGCGGGGCTGGGAGGAGGCGGGGGCAGGGGCAGCGGCGGGGGCGGGGCTGGAAGGGGGCGGGGCTGGGAGGAGGTGGCGCGGGGCAGGGGCAAGGAGGAGGAGGAGCTGGAGGAGGAGGAAGAGGAAGAAGAAGAGGATGAGGAAGAGGATGAAAAATGACCTCTTAACCTTTTTTTTAATTAATTCCGCCTATGTCCTCAAAGTTAACGTCTGTTTGCACTGTAGATGGACGGTAACTAACCCGAGGGGCACAAGTGACAAAATAACAAGAAGTGAGGGGCATAACGGATATTACCAAAACGATAGGGGCATAACTGATATTGCGATATCTCGGAGGGGCACAAGTGATAAAATCCCTAAAATAAAATAGCGAGATCGCTATTTGTGCTTGATTGCTTGATTTTCGAGTTTGGTGGTCTTTGTTTTCTTGGTTGACTTAGCCTCATGGTTCAGGTCACAACGACCTTATTTACACCTTAACCCGGGTAGCTGAGGCCCGTCATCAGAATGGCGACGTTGTCAGGGAGCACGGCTTAGTAATCGGCTTTCTTTCTTTTTCGGCTTTTCTTTTTCTTCTTTTATTTTCTTTTATTTGTTTTCTTTTTATTTTTGTTTTTGTTTTTATGTGCTTTTATTTGTGTTTCTATTTCTTTTCTTTTTATTTGTTTTTATTTTTGCATTTATTTTTCATTTTATATTATTTTATTTCATTTTATTTTCATTATTATAATAATTGCTGGACTGACACATCTTTTGTTTCGCGTTTCTTGTGAGGGCCCGACAACCGAGGGTGGCTTTCTTCGGGAAGCCGACGCACCCGCAGGATTTGGAGGCGGCTCTTTTCTACATAGAGTCGCATGAGAGCATGAGAGAAGGAGAGCAGGAGTGTGGGGAGCTGCAGTTTAGCATAGTTAGTTTATTTTCTGCACTATATTATTGTTGTAATAATAAAGGACAGGACAGAGACTCTCAGACTTGGTGGATTTCCTAGGGTCTGTTTCGCCGAGCACCGGTATGCTCGGAGGACCTCACCGTGATTTTCGCCGGTTTTGTTTTGACCGTTTTTATTTTATCTGATTCTCGAAGAATTTAGCCTTAGACTTAGGATTTTCTCTTATTTTGTGACATAATTATTAAGGACCAACCCTAATTACATTTCTGCTCCTATATATCGTAATTGGACCTTATTAATTAATTCACTAATAAAAAAAAGTTAACTCGGTCACTTTAGGAGTCACGTGCCACTAGAGGCCGTATACAGCGCTGGCAGGATCTGTTGTGGCGGACACCAATTGGCATCAGAGATCGGACCCTGATCCCTCTCGTTGACCCGTTAGCTATTGTGCTTCGCGAGTAGAAATTATATGTTTAAGGTTGTTTCTTCATGCATCATTTAGATAGGTTTACTTTATGTCTTTAAATTTATGCGTGGATTACTTTGCATGTAGAGAGCTAGAGTCAGGTACGCATCTCTTACTCTGCATGCATCATTGTGTTTAGTCGTGCATCAGCTTTTCCATCTTCTCCCTCTATTTTTGGACTTAATAATAATCAGGGGAACCGAAAAATTCGTTAGGCGTTGTTTTATTTGAAAAATACCTACAAACAAAAAACATAAAACTGTAATTGTTTAAGAAAAATTGACCTAAAAAATACTTTACCAAAAAAATTGTCTTGGGAGAGCAATCCCCTCCTTGTATGGTTTGGATGAGCGAGAGAGTGACCTGCACCCTAGGCTAGAGCCACATCTGACCCTTCTTCAGACTAGTGGTCTTGAGTTAGTCGTTCTCCAGTGAGGATCGCTCCGGTCTCCAGTAAAGAGGGCCGTGATATCCTTAACAGAGCGAGTCGATCGGGTAGCCGGTAAACGGTCTACGACTTGTACTGGCTAGGAAAGATCTAGCTTTGGATCAGGACAATCTCCTGGAGGTGTTGGATTCCCAACAGCTTGCTTAATCGCTTTGAAATATTGTCTTATCACCTAATAAAATTAACAAGATAAAAGACCGAACCTTCACGGTCATCAGCTCTAAGTGCATAGGTGAATCAGGGGTTTGCTTGACCGATCTTGTTTGATTTTCAGATCTCATCTGCCTTCACTCGCTAGATCAAGATGATGGGTCGGAGGTCCCTTATGCAGCCTCTGGTTGCACCACTTTCGAACACTCCGGCCTGTTCATCTAGGTTGGTTTGCGAGAGCCGAGACCCGCTCTTTGAACTCGAGTTCGACTCCACCCTGTTCCCCCTCGACCACCCTTCTACCAGTCCTGAGGTGCCCGATCAGAGACTGCAGCAGACAGTTGATTTATCAGCACCTGAGTTTGGGTATTTTACCTTTGCAGAGACCATGTCCAGCAGTGAGGAGCGCACTGATGGACCAAGCGGGAACCAGACATATTATTGGATCAGGGTGCCATCAACAACACCCTGTTAGCCTCCCTTGAGATGATGCAGAGACATATCCAGAATCAGGGAGCTTTCATGGTGGACATGCGTAGGGAGATGGAGCAGTTACGAGCAGATAGAGAGCAGCGCAGAGCCGTCGGAGGAGGAGGAGATTGTCTAGATGCCCGATAGCCAGAGGAGCCCATACAACCAGCAGCAACCGCGAGACCGATGAGGGAGTTGCACAACCCTAGTGCAACTCTCACCCACAGATGGATAGTGTTGCCTGCAATTTTGGGAGATTTCAAGCTCCCACCTCAGACGATTCAACTTCTTCCTCACTTCCACGGACTCATCGCGGAGGAGCCGCACCTTCATCTCCAGGAGTTTGAGATGATCTGCAGTACCATCCATGACCGCCTTGTGGACGAGGACACCATCATGATGATGGCCTTCCCTTTCTCCCTCGTAGACAGAGCAGCCAACTAGGTGAAGCATTTAGGGAGATTCGTCACCACGTGGGAACAACTCCGGAACGAGTACCTCAACAAGTACTATCCACTCGGTCGGACCAATGCAGCCAAGGCCCTGATCAGCAATTTCTCCATGCTCCCCAATGAGCAATTTCACGAGGCATGGGACCGCTTCAGGGAGCTCACAGACCGGTGTCCCCATCATGACATATCAAAGCCCAATCTCGTCCAGAGTTTCTTCTGCGGGCTGACATCGGAGTTGTAGGGGCTAGTTAACGCATCCTGTGGGGGCTCATATTTTGCCAAGGATGAGGATCAAGTCTAGGCTATCAACGAGGAGATGGTCGAGAACTACACTGTGATGTCCCAGACCCGACTCTATACTCAGGGGAAGCCCACATTATAGGTCGTGTCCTATCAGAGGATAGCATGAGTCGATGTCGGTCCTTCTACATCATTAGCAGCCGCAGCACAGGCAGAGTCGACGGCCACTGATATGGGGATTATCAACGAGAAATTGAACCGAAAAGAGATGATAGAGAAGAAGCAGTGCCAGGGCATGACACAGATCGATCAGACGGCACAGACACTGAGTGACCTGAAGACCCAGATCATGTGTCTCCAAGAGGCACAAACGGCTTCTCAGCCCTATCTCAGGTCACGGGCAGATACCGGCAGCAGCAGCTCGACCCAGCCCTCCGCCCACTACCGACAGGTGCACCACATTCAGGTGGAGCAGTTCCAATAGCCGCAACAGTAGTATGTTAAGATGCCACCATCTCATGACAGCCAGATGGTGGTGTATTAGCCGGACTAGCCCCTGGCAGTTCTGCCCCCACCACCTACGAGCAGGACCGTTGATGGATGTCAACGGGATTTGGTATGACCGACCTCAGCCTGGGATCCGATGAGACCATCCTGGATTCTATTTGTCGACCGGAGGTACCAGTTCCCAGCAGCAGCCTCCAGTTCAGGGTGGCTAATACGGCCAACAGTGAGAGCAGCACCAGCAGCCCCAGTTCCCAGAGCAGCAGCAGCCACATCCCCAGCAGCATTACCAGCAGCATGGTCATCGTCCCTATCACCAGGGACAGTCTTGGAGGTAGCAGCAGCAGCCTCAGCCCCAGTATCCCTATCACTCCCAGCAGTAAAAGCCTCATTTTCAGAGAGGCCACCCGTCAGGTTCTCATGGGCCCGCCTATGAGAACCCCGCCTTAGATGATTTAGCCCGCCTCATCTCCGAGCAGCAGGCTACCTTTTGACGGGAGATGGATGAGTTTTGATAGGAGATGAGAGAGATCGTGAAAGGAAAGGCTGCGATCCCTGCCCAGATTGAGCCAAACCCGAACAACCTCAAGAGGAAGTCTGGGAAGGTAGAGTTTACAGAGGTTACCACTCCTAGTGATTCACTTGGTGATATTATTGTATATACTTTTGATGCTGACTTTGTTACACTTAGGAGCGGTAGGATGCCAGCGGGTGGTGCCTCGTCTGAGCGACGACCCATGCAGCTTCAGGAGCACCAGACGAGGAGGAGAGCGGTGCTGATGCCGCTCATGATGATGATGATGATGGTGGTGGTGGTGGTGATGCCACCAAGGATGTTGATCCAGCTGCTGGTACTAAGGCTGTCATTTAACCAGATGTAGGAGGTGGTGCTGATGTCATCAGAGATGATGCTGAGCCAGAGCGTGATACTGATGTTGCGATTCCAGATGCCGTGGGTGGTACTGATGCCACCATTTCCATTCCTGTTGCATTTCCTTCCGTTCATGTATCTCAGGACTATTCTGTGAATAAAGGAAAGGGTTCTTCATTTGCAAGTCCGTTTGTGTTATTTGGAGATGTTTGTATGGATTCTACTTTGCAGCAGCCGCAGGGACCCGATCCTAGCCCTCCATCTGAGGAGGGCCCATTTATCCCCTTTCCCCAAGCACTTCGCTTGGCTAAGGGGCCCAAAAAAGAAAACCCAAAAATATCCCATCAGTTAGAGTTCAGCCAGCAGATGATGAACAACTTTCATATACAGCTGACACTACAGGAGGCCTTGGAGCACATCCCCCTCTTTCAGAAGAACCTTAGAGACAGGACTACTATTCACAGGAAGAAAAGGAACCTCCAGTCAGAGATCCATGTGCTCACTCGTGCCACTTGCTTCGCTATCCAGAACCGTCTGCCAGCCAAGAGGCCAGATGCAGGAGCTCCTTATGTTAGATGCCACATTCATGAGCAGAGGTTTGATCAGACTCTATTAGACAGCGGTTCTTCCATCAACCTACTTCTGGCAGCCTTACTCAACTGATTTGATTTTTTCCCTCTTCGACAGAGCAAGACGGTCCTTCAGTTTGCTGATCGATCTGTCAAGAGGCCGAAGGGGTTGCTGAATGACGTTGTCGTCACAATTCAGGGCCTGAAATTCCTCGTGGACTTCGTTGTGTTGGACATGGAGATCCCTGAGTCTATGATCGATACCCCCATCATTTTAGGACGTCCGTTCTTAGCCACAGCCAAGGCAGTGTCCGACCAATGATAGCGGGAAGGTGTACTTTCGCGTCGAGGGCAAGAGTATACAAATAGAAACGATCGATGAGACCAAAGCGTGAGACTCAGCTTGCTTAGAGTCGTTCACCAATTCAGAGCAGATGACAGAGGCAGAGTGAGACATCCACCAGGACTGTGATTTTGTGATTACATATAATGAGGCAGTTTGGTCCGAACCAGTTTCACGAGCCATCCTCTCACCTTCAGAGTCCGCTGATGCACAGATTCCAGTAGAGGAGAGCTTGGAGAGCGTATTCCTGGTACAGGATACAATTCAAGCCGTTGGTCACGTTCAGGAGGGCGAGGTAGTTGATTTTTCTCTTGATACAGATACATATCCCTCGGAGTTAAACATTGATTGGGCAGAGTTTGATGATATGATTTCAGGTCGACTTCCACAAAGCCAGTAGTTAGGGTGGAGACTGGTCCCATTCAGAGCACAAACACACCAGCAGAGCAGTCTTCACCAGATTCTCAGATTCAGCGAGAGTTCTCCCATGCAGATTTGGTCGCATTCACTAAGACCTTTCAGAGGCCAGATCCGCCAGCACCCTATTGTCTAGAGCTGAAGCCCTTGCCGCAGTCGCTGAAGTATAGGTTCCTTGCGGGAGAGCATGAGATGCACCCAGTCATTATTTCAACAGATTTGACTGGAGAACAAGAATCTCGTTTAATGGAGGTTCTTGAAAAGAACCGCAAGGCGATAGGATGGAGCGTAGCCGATCTCCAAGGGATAAGTACGGCCCTATGCTCCCACCATATCTATCTCAAGGAGGACGCCAAGCTGTCGCATGAGTTCCAGCGGCGGCTGAAACCGAATCTTCGAGAGGTGGTCATGAAGGAGATTTCAAAATGGTGGAGTGCCGATTTTATCTACCCCATCTCTGACTCCAAGTGGGTTAGTCCATTACATGTGGTGCCCAAGAAGATGGCCATCACTAAAGTTGTGAGTGAGTCTGGAGAGGAGATCTCTACCCGGGTACCCACTTCTTGGAGGGTCTGTGTGGACTACAGATGATTGAACCAGGCCACCAAGAAATATCATTTCTCGTTGCCTTTTATTGATCAGATTATAGAGAGGCTAGTTGGGAAGAGTCATTATTGCTTCCTTGACGGGTACTCCGGATACAATCAGGTGGCCATTGCGCCCGAAGACCAAGACAAGACCACATTCACCTATTCCTTTGGGACATATGCTTTCAGACGGATGCCCTTTGGTCTATGTAATGTCCCGACAACAGTCCAAAGGTGCATGTTGTCCATATTTTCGAACATGGTGGGTGAGTGCTTGGAGGTCTTCATGGACGACTTTTCGGTCTATGGCAATGGGTTTGATGCTTGTATTGACTGCCTAGACCGCATCCTTCAGCAATGCATCGAGGTCCATCTTGTACTATCTTGGGAGAAGAGTCACTTCATGGTGACTCAAGGGATGGTGCTTGACATATCATCTCCAACAGGGGCATGGAGGTTGATCCGGCCAAGGTGGATATCATTAGAAAACTCAGTCCACAATCCAACTTGTGACAGTTACGGTCTTTTCTGGGGCACGCCGGTTTCTACCGGTGCTTCATTCATGATTTCAGTAGGATTGCCCGGCCATTGATTGATTTGCTGACAAAAGACACCGAGTTCATTGTGGATGATAAGTGTCTTGCGTCATTTGAGACTCTCAAGAGTCTAGTTGTTGAGGCTCCCGTCCTACAGCCACCTGATTGGTCTCTCCCATTCGAGATCATGACGGATACCTCTGATTTTGCTGTAGGGGTCGTGCTAGGACAGAGGAGGGATGGAGCACCTTTTGCCATTCACTACGCTAGCCGTACTTTGGATGCCGCTCAGCGGAACTACATCGCCACTGAGAAGGAGATGCTAGCCATAGTCTTTGCCCTAGACAAGTTCAGATCATACATCATTGGATCTAAGGTGACCATATTTACTGATCACACCGCCATCAGGTACCTCATGGCAAAGAAGGATGCCAAAGTGAGATAGACTAGATGGATCCTTCTACTCCAGGAGTTTGATATTGAGATTAAGGATAAGCCTGAAGTCAAGAATGTGGTGGCGGATCATCTCTCCCGGTTAGAGCATCTTGAGGATTCTAAGCAGATTGACCCTATCTCTGAGACCTTCCCAGACGAGGCGATCCTTGCTATCGCCTCTCTCCCATGGTACGCTAACATTGTAAACTATCTTGTTGCCAAGAAAGTTCCACAAGATTGGCCCAGGCAGCGACTTGAGACCTTCCTCGTGAAGGCCAAGTTCTACCATTGGGAGGATCCCGTCCTTTATCATGAAGGAGGGGATAGCGTCTGGTGTCGGTGCATTCCTCAGGAGGAGCACCATAGTGTCCTCACTTACTGCCACAAGCTTGAGGCAGGAGGACATCACTCTGGGAGGAGAACGACACAGAAAGTGCTTCAATCTGGCCAATGGTGGCCTACCCTCTTCAAGGATTTTGATGAATTTATGAAGAGGTGTACTGATTGTCAGAGGATGGGCACTTGAGGACAGCGTGATATGATGCCGATGCAGCTCATTCATTTCTATAAGATTTTTGACGTATGGGGCATCGATTTCATGGGTCCATTCCCTAAGAGTCAGGGATTTGAGTACATTCTGTTGGCCGTTGATTATGTGAGTCGTTGGGTTGAGGCCATCCCCGCTCGAACCGCAGATGCTAGGACTGTATGCAGATTTGTGAGGAAGAATATCATTTCACAGTTCGGGGTGCCTAGAGTATTGATATCTGACGGGGGGTCTCATTTCGTCAACGACAAGGTAAAGTCCGTTGCTAGCGAGTTCAACATTGACCATCGAGTAGCCACACCGTATCATCCTCAGATCAATGGTCTTGCTAAAGTGTCGAACGGGGAGATCAAGACTATATTGTAGAAGGTCGTCCGCCCTAATCGAAAGGATTGGTCACAGCTTTTGGACTCGGTCTTGTGGACATATCGGACGTCCTTCAAGACCCCTTTGGGTATGTCTCCCTTTCACCTCGTTTATGGCAAGCCCTGCCATTTACCTGTTGAGATGAGACATATGTCACTTTGGGCAGTCACAGATATACTTTTGGATCCAGTGAGTGTAGGAGACCAGAGAAGGGCAGAATTGGCAGCCCTGGAGGAGCTTAGAGATGCAGCCTTTTTGAGCAGCCTACAGTATAAGGAGAGAGTGAAGGAGTAGCATGATTCTCATATCAGCCACAAGCAGTTTGAGCCAGGACAGAGTATGGTTGTTCGATGACTGGCTTAGATTATTTCCAGGGAAGTTGCAGAGCAAGTGGAAGGGGCCATACCTGGTCCGAAAGGTACATGACAATGGAAGCATTGACATATCTGAGATGTCATCTGAGTCTACCTTTCGTGTTAATGGGCAGCGGCTCAAACCATATCTAGATCATGAGCAGTTCGTCGTTGACATCACCCCTATTCATTTTGCGTGAGATGTGGTCTCTTGACTCACATCTATTGCATCTCACGCCTGAATATCACTGTCTTCCGACCTGTATAGATCCAAATGTCCACATCACACCATTCTTCAGTCCAACACCCCATTTGCATCTTTGATTACGCTATACTTAGGGTGTACTTTACCCTAAGTATAGGGGGTGTGAGACTTTTGATTTTCTTTTGATTCTTTTCTGCCTCTGTTTTGCTGCCTATACTTAGGGATATTTTACCCTAAGTATAGGGGAGGTAGACCCTGTACATTCGCCCACTCGGATTTCCCTTTGTGCACAGCCTACTATACTTAGGATTACTTGATCCTAAGTATAAGGGGAAACCCCCAGATCCTTTTCCCATTCTATTCTTTCATTCGTCTTGGTAGTATATGTTTTCTTTTCACTTCCTTATACTAAGCATGAGTTATGTCTTCTTTATTGCTCTTGATTCACTCTGAGGACATCGTTCGAGCTAAGTATAGGGGGTGTAGTATATATTTCATATATACTTTAGCCATAACTCGTACTTTATGTGAGTGTGTTAATAAATAAAATGGCTAAAATCCATAAAAATTAAAAATTTTCTTGTACATAAATTCTGTATGCACATACAGAGTTATTTACAAAATTATTTTTGTAAAAATTTTTTGTGTAAAGAGTTTGTAAATATTTTTGATATCAAAATTATGTATATAGTATAAAATTTGTGTAAAATGTTTGAAAAACAAAAAAATTGCAAAAACCCTTTTGTAAATATGTGTAAATATTTTGCAAAACTTCTGCATTCATGCATACATCCATGTATTCAAACATTTTCAAAAATTTTGCATGCTTTCAAAAATTAGTACAAAAGAATCTTTGTATATTTGTACAGTTTTTCTGAATCATAGTTGACATTTAAACTAGCATGGAATTAAATTGAAAAATAGAGCTTGGTTAAGATCTTAATCCACATAATTCTAAGAGGAACCTTATAGGGCTTAGGGTTGAGACTTTGCAGGTCCATGGTGACTTAATTCTTTGAATCCACTAGGCTATGATCATATGTCATCTTGATGAGCCTAAGTAGAATACTTAACAACACACACATGACTCTCATAGGCAATGACTTTACTTGCACCAGCACTTTACACCTAGCTCTCTACGGATGAGGTGGTGAGGAGGCAGTCTTCTTTGGCTTGGGGTAGCATATGAGGGTAGTACTTCTAGGCGGAACCTCTCTTCTTCTTTTAGTGAAGGCAGTGCATCTCAACTTGGTCTGGTAGCAGTGAGGTCTAAAGATAAGAGTTGCGGGTTGCAATAAAGCTTCAAAAGATGGATAGTCTACTGGCTCAAGAGGAAAAACTCCTTATGTATATATGATGCACCATGTAGATATGTTGTACATATGCACACAAAAAATGTGCAAAAAGAAAAACTCCAAAAAAGTGGTGGGTCTGATAGAAAATAAAATACCCACCGGAGTGTATATAGTCAAATAAGCAAAGCTTGTTACCCATGCCCATCTCATGAAGCTTGCAGCAGGGAGACTTAGCTACACTGGTTGAGCTCCCTAGGATACATGGCTACACTGGCCATGATCCATTCTCTTCTTCCTCCTCTTCTTGAGCATGTTGAACTTGAACTTAGAAGGGAATACCCTGCTCCTCGAGGAAAGAGTTGCCAGAGTAGGGTATTAGAGTTATCTTGTTGGGGAGGGTTGTCACTTTGCCATTTCTGAGGTGGGGAGCTACATATCACTTACACATTACAAGAAAAGATTCATGGTCACCAGAGTTTGTGTATGTAAACTTGTTCTGATCTAGATTGTTGAGGAGTCTTGACCATAGATTGGTGGAACTTAGAGGTTGTTGAGTTTTAAACCTAAGTCCAAATAAGGTTCCGACAAACTAATAATTCAAAGATCTGACTGAGCTCCATACTTCAATTTAATGAAGACACGTTTAATAATCAGCCTTGATTCATCTTCTTCCTTTTCTTTTTCTTTTTCTTTCTCTTTTCACTTCTTTTTCAAATAAGTGTTTGCTAAGGGACTAGCAAAAGTAAAGTATAGGGGGGTGATGAATACTCATTCATCACTCTTTATTCTTTTATTTTATCTAATTGTCTTGGCAAAACATCATGCATATAATTGTAAATACAATAAGTTACCAATAAGCATGCATTTGTTAATAATTAACAATTAGCATATATTTGTGCAAAAATAAAAGAATAAAGAATAAAATAAAAAGAAGGAAATATTTAGAATAAATATTGAGTGACCTAAACTCATGAGAAGGCCCAATATGGGCCTGATCGCCAAATAAAATAAGTAGAGAGAGATAGGACCACTCTACCTTGTATATACTCCTTCTATGTATATATTTTATTTTCATAAAAATAAAAATAAAAATGTGTTTGTATTCCCTTGTATGTATTTCTAAAAATAAAACAAAAAAATAGAAAAAAATGAAATAAAAATAAAATAATTTCTCTCTCTACAACCTTGTACATATTACATGTATATGTATCATATATCTATTTATTCCACACTTGTAAATAACCAAAAAATAAAATAAAAATAATTTTATACTTCAAATAATATGTTGTAAATAAATAAAATATAAAATTAGGGTATTTATACAAAAATAAGAAAATAAAAATAATTACATAAAATACCTTGGTATTTTATACCTGTATATAATATAGTATAATGTATATAGATTAAATTATTTTTCATAAAAATAAATAAAAATCACAAAAAATAGTTCGGAAAATGATAAACATTTTTTATTTTGAAATTTTTTAAAATAAAATCATCTTCTATTTTAAATTTATTTTTCAAATATTTTTGACCAAACTATTTTCTGATTGGTCCAGGAGGAATGTTGATTCCGGCCAACATCCCATCCCAGACCCTTCTGCGTCTGGATCCAAGTTTCGCTTCGTTTTCTCCCAATTATCCCACTCAGATCTGGTTCTTTCTTACCCCGATTTCACAGCCCTCTTCTCCCCCATGGATCAGCGATCCTCGGGGATCCCTAAGGAGTCGCGGATCATCTTTGGATTGCGCGCTCCATCCGATTCTCTCCAGCCACCAGGGAAGGCCTATAAAATCATCATTCCATTCCCCAGAGCACAAGCTCGCTCCGCACACTCTCTTGAGACCTTAGACCTCTTCCCCTTGGTGACAACAATCGGAGGAGGATCTTGGTGATCGGAGAGAGCCGCTGTTGTCGACGCTCAAGCTTCGTGGCTAGAGTTCCGTCGCGATGGGCCTCCCCTGCCTTCTGCAGTGAGTTCAAGGCGAAGACCCCTTCTGACTTCATCCTTTATATCTTAGGATTCTGCTCGGACCCTCAGGTACCCTTTATTTCGATCCTAGTTCCATTATCCAGTTTGATCTTCCATTTTTGCTCCGCCGCATCTCCGCCAGCTCCGACCCGACGGTCGAAACCTCATCTGCCACCTTTACCCGCTTTGATTAACTACCCAGTTCACTGTCACCCCTCTCCCGCGATCTGATCCCCCAAATCTTGGTTGTACGAGCCTAGATTAGGTCATCAGTTTCCTCCCTCATTCTCCGGAAACCTCCAACTCCATCCACCGTCGCTTCCCTTCATTTTGGGTCAAATAACCCTGACCAAAGTCCCTCTGATCTGAGCTTTCTTCTGCAGGTCTTCGAGCGCATGGTTTCGTCCCATTTCGCCTTCATCCAGCCTCGCCGGAGCTAGTCCAGGTCTCAGTACCCTTCCAAGAGATCCGACCGTTGATGACCTCATCAGACCCATCCTCCCGACGCGGAGGGGCCTTGCGAGTCGACCACCATTTTCCGATCGTTCATCGGAGTGCTGGATCTTCGTCGGTGCTCCGGTGAACTTCGCCCAGGAGGAGTTCGTCCAACATCCTTCTCTGCCATTGGATCATCGCCGTCGCCCAGATCGCATCATAGCCGTCCAGATCCTGCACCTATTAGGCTGTTAGATCTGACATCTAATGGCCTCTGTACGCCCACGTTCGCACCCTTCGGACAGCCGTTGGTTTCACCGCCTGTACGCGCCAGAGCCGCTCGTCGTCAGCCAGTCAGAGCATGCCACCTGTCCCCCCACGCACGACATACAAGTGACTGGGTAATTTGCTCCGCTTCCCCTGCAGTTATTTCCCTTTATTATTTAGTCTGTAAAATAAAAGGTACACAGTAGGGTAATTTGCACTTTTGATCCCGCAGTTTTAGACATTTACGTTTCAGTCCTTGTTGTGTGGATATGCGTGCATCGTCACGTGCTATGTGGGTTAATTGCATGTAGTACCCTGGACTTAATGTTTTGTTCTATTTGGAATTTATAGTTTCATTAATTGCAGTTATACCCCTTTACGTGCTTTTTATGACATGTGCTGAATTTGTGTGAAAATTGCAGTAGGGGCCTTACAGTTTATACGTGTTTTAATATTTAGCCCGTGGAATATATTTTCGTTGCAAATCAGTCCCTGTGTGTTGTGCTTCTTTGATTGGTTCTAATAAATAACAAATGTAATCCAACATTTGTGAAATTTAGATACATGGCCCCTGCCATGGTGTAGAAATTTCCGTGAATTTTTCGTTTCTTTTTTTTCATTTATTATTTTTAAAAATTCAAAAACCTCGAAATTTTCTACTGTCTGTTTTTAAACATAAATTAAAAATATGAAAAACCCTCTAAAAATCCAAAAAAATAGTGATTGCTTGTCTTGGTTTGTTTTTGCTTTTATCTAATTTTTATTGAATTTGCATTTATAAAAACCCTAAAAATTGAAAACATTAAAAACCTTAGAAAAATCATTAAAAATTCATAAAAACTCAAAAAAATACATTTTCCATTTCTGTAGTTAGGTTTTTATTTCTAGTTTATCATAAAATTATTGCTCGAATTTTATAGGCATTTTAAGTATTTTAAGGTACCTTTAGATTCTGGCTGCACACTATTTAGCATTTTTGTCCTTCTTTCATTTTTAGAAAATTAATTAAAAATCAGAAAAATCCAAGAAAAATATCAAAAACACTTGAATATTTCTAAAATCCAAAATTTTTTTATTTTAATTTTCTGAGAATTTTTGATACCTTAAATAATTATTTGTTTGTACCTTTTTTATTTCTTTTACACCTTCTCTTAATTTGAAAATTACAAAAAATGAAAAATATAAAATCCACCTTTTTATTTTATTTCTTTATTTTATTTGCATTTTTGACTACTTCGTAGCCTAGGCATACCGTGCTCCTTGTGTTCGACCCTGGTATCTATACCAAGTAAAATAAAATAGCGAGACCGCTATTTGTGCTTGATTGCTTGATTTTTCGTGTTTGGTGGTCTTTGTTTTCTTGATTGACTTAGCCTCGCGGTTTGGGTCGCAACGACCTTATTTACACCTTAACCCGAGTAGTTGAGGCTTGCCATCAATCCTTTTGCAGATAGTCCTTGGGGAGATGATGCAAACTGAGTCAATCAAATCATGGGATTGTTGGCACTTCATCACAAGTCCTCAAAGTTCATCAATCGATTAATCCTCGGGATGTTGCGGGTGGATACTAGAAGCAGGAGATCGGGGATGTATCAGTAAGGTGGATAAAGAAGATCATGTGGGTTCCGGTCACCATCGCTCTGAATTACAAATCAATATAGTCAATCAATCCTCGAAATCAAGATGGCAGGAACCTAAAAATATATAAATCAGTTAGAGCACGTGCCATCATCATCTAATCATGAAAATGCATCATATCCTCAATCCGGTATGAGAGACCAAAAATCCTCGATTAGGAATCACACTTAAAGGTCGTGCATCATAAAAAAAATCCTCAAGAAGCTCCAAGCACAATCTCAACTCAGATCCACCAAACGTAGCTCATCAGTCTCAGCATCCTCAAAAGTGCCCGACTTACTCAAATCATTAATAGAAGTCACAATCCTCTATGTGGGCTATCTCTAAAGCACAGCAATCCTGAGTGATGGAAGGATGAGAGGGGGGATATGAGGAGGGTGGGCGAGATGAAGGTGAACACGGTCAAAATTGTGGTCCAAGGAGAGGATCTCCTTGAACCAGACTAGAACAACCCAGAGTGTGCACCCTCTTATACTTAGGATAAGATACTTCCTTAGTAAAGTCAAAAGATATAGCGAATGATCTAGGGTGCACTAAACATACGGGAGGAGGAAAAATGAAAACACATATCTACAAGATGTGGATATATAGAGGGTTAAGAAGGTTAAAAGTGAACCTTCTTGCGGGATCGCTGAGGAATGGATCTAACAAGGTGTAGATTGATATCAGGGTTCTCATATGACACTAACCGATCAGGGTCGACATGGTGTAGGTCCTCAGTGGTCCCAGGGTATAAAGGCACAGACATGTCATTGGAAGTAGTGCGGCTAGGTCCGGCCTTGGTCGTCTCGTAAGTATCGTCATAAAAAGGGACGAACTCATCATCATCGGGAGAAGTGTGGTCAGAGTCATCCTACGAGGTCTCATCTAAGTCACAGTCAAAACCAAAAGGAACGAACTCATCAGTGGAAGTAGTCGAATCATGTTCGTCCTCTACAATCTCAACTGGATCATCTTTTTCATCAAAAGGCCTGAATTCCTAGATAAAAGCAACAAGATCAAATTCAGCCTTTTCAGTCTCATCTGACTCTAAGTGCATAGGAACAGACTCATCAGTGAAAGTAGTCGAATCATGTCCGTCTTGTCTAGTCTTTGATTCTGCCCTCTGTTCAATAGTGTCAATCGTGTAAATCCCGCGGATGTCATCAACGCATCGACAATCACAGGAAGCAGAAACTCGAAGGTCTATGCTTTCCGAGTCTTCCTCCTTGGAGAGGAATTCTCGGGTCTCATCATCGGTCATAAAGAAGTCTCTTTGATATTAGCATATAGATCATAGGCCTCGGGGTCAGCTAACACTGGCACACTCTCGTGGGATGCGGGTCTGTAGTCGGTGGTAGGTGTGGTGATCAACACATTGCTCTCGATATCAGAATGGAAGCGAATCTCTCCTGATCTGTAATCTATAACGGCTCTCGCAGGGGCGAGAAATGGCCGTCCCAGGATGATTGGAGGACACTCCGTAGTGGAGGTCTCCATGGGCAAAACAACAAAATCTATCGTGAAGCTCATGCCCTGAATCAGAATGACGACGTTCTCAAGAATACCCTTCAGCCTCTTTATTAATCCATCAGCAAATTATACTATCATCCTGGTTTTCTTGAGAGGCCCAAGATGAATAGATTGTACCGAGAAGGGTATTATATTAATCGATGAACCACCATCAAGGAGAGTGTTGTCACATAAATGATCAGAGAGGGTGCAACTCACAAGAGGTGTGACAGTGGTCCTTTTTCTAGAAGATGGATGATGGGCGATGGCGTGTACAGTGGCCATGGTCAAGATATGAAGCTCAGATCTACTTCTATGCTTTCTCTTCTTATGATGAGGAGCAGATAATTGGTTCATGGTCTGACGAAGTGGGGCATCAATGATCTCATGAATAGCGGTCATCACTTCAGGTTCGGTCAACATTTTTTTGAATTTTTGGACCTTCTCCATATAAGGGATAAGGTCAGAATCAACATATACACGAGGAATGCCAAGAGTAGTCTATACAGCGGCATCCTCGGGTCAAATGTAGGATAGGGTGTAAATATATGTGTGGTCAAGGGATCTGGCAAGTGGGTGCTCTCCTCACAGTCTGACTTAACTAAAGGTCTCCCGAACTCTTTTTGGATTTTTAAATTTTGCTCACTTTTTTGTATTTTGGTTGATTGCAAGCTCTCACAAGAATCCTCAATCAAGTCCAAATCATCAGATCGTGAAGCATCGATATGGATCTTATTTAGGCAGGTGAGGTCATCAATCCTTGAATTCATATGCTCCATGAATTGGGTCAAGGTCTCAAGTGTGGACATCGTGAGAGGTGACTCCAACAGGCCATTCTCGGGTGGATGTGAAGGTGGAAAATATGGAGGTGGAGGTGGATGTGGATAAAAATCCGAGGTTTGATACTGTGGATGAGGTGGGTATATACAAAAATCAAAAAAATAGGAGGAAGCTCCTCCTGATAAAAGGGAGGTGGACTGGCTGGAGTGAATGAGGGGTCCGCAAAGTCTGGATAAAGTACGCTCCAATCGGCCATCTTGAAACAAAAGGAAAGTATCGGGAGAGCACGAAGGTCAAGTCAAGAGAGATGAGAAGAAGGCGCAAGTGCGCAGAGACAATCTAGAATGCACACAAACAATCACAAACAAAACTCACATAAAGCAAATCCTCAATTCACCCACTCAACTCGGTGAAGATCGTAAAAATATGGTCTTTTTATCTTGTATGTTTTTAGAGTGAGGTGAGAAGTCCAAAAATTGCACAAACACTTAGGGGCTTGATAGGATTTGGGCACTAATACTTAGTGTGTGTGCACGAGCAATTAAAACGAAGACAATAAGGGGATTACTCGCTCCAAGACAAGATTTTTCTTTTTAATTGATTTTAGGGTCGAATAATGTTAGCAGTCCTAATTTTATTGATTATCACTTTTTTTGGATTTTATAAGTGAGAAATGCGCACGACTATCGAGGAGTCAATTCCTTTAAGCACATAGGTGGTCAAAATCAGAGGGAGGGGTGGAAAAGCAATGCAAGCGGTAAATCAATGATGAATGCTAAAGAGAAATGCTCACCTTGTCTCCAGCACTCTTCATGCAAAGATGCTCAGCAGAATTGAAACATATCTATATGCAAATGCAAGCTGATGAAATCGCCCTAAAATGAGAAACTGTTATTAGCGTAAAGAACAATGTTTCAAATTTTTTGACTAAGTCCAAATGAGACTATAGGTGCATGCAAGGTTATTAAGTGTTTGGCCTTAATCTATTTTCACTCAGTTCCTAAAACTAAGGGCCCAATCACACAAAAGAAATAAAACAAAATCAGGAAACAAAAAAAGGTGATTGAAACTGCGACAAAACCGACGAGGCCCCACAGGGAACAATCCTTCAGGCACTAGACCTCATGAAGTGTGTCAGAGTAGTGTCCTAAAGAGTCATGGATATTACAACAATAAGTCTCTCTCTCTCACTTAAATTACACAAAAATATAAAACAAAATAAAAAGAGCTCGGTTTTCAAAATTCTCTAAGTTCCCTTGGTGCTAGGTCGGCAAGCTGAAGCTGTCTTCATGTGGGTGCGCAGGCGCCTAGGGCTAGAGCGCCTCCCTCGATCCACGGTTCCTCGCACAAAGTCAACAAATAGATGGGTTAGACAGCTCAACAAGATATATCAAATAAAGGAGAAAATAATGAAGTAAAATAGACTAATAATCACAATAAAAAATAAATCCCAATCAAGGGTTGTATTAATCCACAAGGCAGATCAATAGTCGATGCGTTGGCCGCTCAATAAGTCCCGATTGATCAACAGATAACCCACAATATTGAATAAAGCAATTAGATCCCAAAAATATGGATTTAAAATTTATTATAACTATACAGCAAAGATGTGTATAGGTGTAAGTATGTGTAGAGTGTCAAACATAGGGAACAAGCATGTAGATCGGGGCAATGAATGCACAAAAATGAGTGTGATGTATTTGTCTATATGTGCTATTTTTTGTGGGTTTTAATTAATTTTTATTTTATTTTTTATTTTAATTTTTATTTTGATATTTAATTTTCTAATTTTATATTTTTTTATATTGTATATTTTTACTTTCTTTTTATTTTAAAATAAATATATAAAGTTATATAGAGTATATATAGTATGAGAGAGATAATATATATATATATAAATAGGTAGAAATATTCAAAAATATAGTAAAAACATATTTTCGAGTTTTATCTAATTTTTTACTATTTTTATGTTTTTTTAGATAATTTTGCAAATTTTTATAAATTTTTAAACTCAAAAATACCCAAGATAGGGTTTAAAATAAATATAATAAAACAAAGAAAATTCAGAGCTAGAAATTATGTTTTTGTGAATTTTTAATGGTTTTTTATATTTTTATAAAGTGTTAGGGGTTTTTCAATTTTTTGGAGTTTTCTTATATATTTTTTAGTGATTTTTGGTCTGAACTTGTAAAAGACTTAGATAAATATAAAATATATTTTTTGGAACTTTTCAAAAAGGTTTTCTAATTTTTATGTATTTTCTAATGCACACAAAGATGAAAATGCAAGTTTTTTATTTTTTTATAAATAATAAAAGCTTCAAAAATGCAAACTAAAAATATGGCATGAAAGAGTTTTGCAGCAGGAGCTTATGCCTATTTTTTGAGATTTTTTAGATTTTACATATGCATAAAATAAATAGATACAACAAAGAGAAACTACACTACTAGCAAGGACATTTGTGTAAATACCAATAAGTCCGGGGACCAAAGTGCAATTTTCCCACAAAATATATAACTGATTTAAAAAGTTACAGGACCAATTATAAATATGCAAAGTTCGAGGTCCTTCCCTGAAAAAACGCCAAAGTCACGCGCCTAAACACGTGCACCTAGCAGGGACCAAAACGCAATTTCCAAAAACCTGGGGGGTGATTGATGAACGCAAAAATCACCTCTTTAAGAATTGATGAATTATAGTATAGGAGGTGAAAATCGGTCAATCAAAAACCACAATCTTTGAATGTTGTGGAATATTTTTACTTGGCAAGTCTACTAAGGTCGAACACAGGGAACGGTGATTCTTAATTGCATGGTTTTAAATTAAAGTAAATAATAAATTAATATTTGATCAATTTCTATGTTGGGACAATATAATACGATGCAATGATGAACATGCGATGTAAAGAAAATAAATAGAGAAGATTATGCCCAGGATCTGTGATTTTAAATGCGTTAAATCCTCAAATAATATGATCAATAAATCCTCAAAATCAATCACAGATCAAAAAGAAATTCAAATTGTAATTTATCCAATCAAATTCAAGTTGCAAGGAGGGTAATGAATTATCCTGTCAGGACTCATTGTAATTTGCTCCTCAAAAATCACTATTTAATCGGAGAAATGATAAGGAAATTAAATTCTTCCTCGATTTAACCCCCTGCACAGATTAATTTATTGAGAATAATCCATAATGATATCGAGGGGTTAATCCAATTAAATTACTCAACTGAACTCCTGCAGAAGATATCGTTAATTTCTCAATGAAAATGTAGCGCAGATTTGTCAAAATTAGCATGCATTTGTCAATAGAGATCCTCAAATAATAATTATTAATAAACAACCTCAGATCTGTCCACGAACTATGCTAAATGATAGAGCAAGAAAATAGCTTAAAATGGCATATTATATGATATAAACAGAGTTCGCATGAGAAAGATATGCTAAAATGAAATTACAGGGATTAAATTGTAAATAAAATAAAGTTTTTTCTTTCAACAGATCCCTAGGGGACTTGTCTGTAATTTCGCAAAGTCAGGGGGACCCTTATGTAATTTACCCCTAGCGGGGGTATATCTACAATATCAGGAACCCTCAGGGATGCGGCTGCAATTTACCCCCAACGCACATGCGTCACACGTGCATCTGGAGGCTCGGATGATGGGCGGAGGCTCGGTGAGGCCGAGCCTCAAGCTCGGGTGGTGAAGCTCAGGCTCGGAGCCCGAGCCTTCATGGCAGGCCTCTGATGCTTCGGATGACCCAAGCCTCGAGGCTGGGGCCGAGGCTCGAGTCGGCTGTCGTGGCCTGATCAGGGACGTTGGATCAAGGGTTGGCCCTGATCCAACGGTAGCTGTAGATTGAGTGCGAGCGGAGGAGCGGCTGGCCGGTGCGGCTGGCGATTGGTGGCTCCAGCGAACGGAGTCGTCGAGGCATGGGGGCTGTGGCACACGGCCGAGGACGGAGGCGGTGGGCGGATGGAGGAGCTCCTCTCTGCATAGAGGGCAGAGGCGGTGGGGCACCGACACGTACGACAAAGGGGTGTCGGGCTGCTTGAGGCGAGGGTGATCGACGTCGAGGGCAGTGGCGGAGGCTCGGTCCAGGTAGTGGTGCAGTTGCTCTAAAGGTGGAGGAGTTGGTCTGGAGGTTGAGGAGTTGCTCTAGAGGTGGAGGAAGTATGAAGGTTGGAAGGGAAGGGTTTCACCAGAAGTTGGAGGAGCCAAAGCTCGCTTCTAGTTGATCGCCTCAACCGTGGGGCGAGGCCACGACGAAGCTCCGGCTAATTGGAGCAGCCACAGAGGAGGGTGAGCCTTTGGATCACGCCGATAAGGCTGCTGTCACCAGCTGTTAGGGGATGGCAGATGGGCTGACTGGATGGCGGTGATGGGTATTTGTAGGAGGGGAAGGGATTGAAGACGGTTATGTTCTCGTGGCTGTTACGAGGAGGAGGAGCGGTGGAGTGAAGGCGTGGAGGCGTTACATGCACGGTCGGAAGGAAGAAGGGGATGGGCGGCTCGGTCGTTCACACGAAAGGGGGGGAGGTTGGTAACGGCTGGAGGAAGGGGAAGGGGGTCACGTGCTAGGCACGTGACCCGAGGGAGGAGAGAGAACATAGTGAAATGGGGTGCCACATGGCATGCCCAGGGGCTGCCACGTGTCACCCCCAAAAAATTTTCAAAAATTCAAGGATAAAGAAAAATAGAAAAGAAATATAAGGATACCTTAAATCGAAAAATTTCCTTCACGAAAGTTGTTCGTTTCGACGAGATCTACAACTTTCATGAAGGACCCGTGAGTAAAAGAGGTCATTTGTGTGAAGTGTTATTTTTGGTGGTCTCCAAGTGTATAGGAAACAAGCTTTTTGGTGTTTTGTAATTTTTTGGTGGTTTTAAAGAGGATAAAAATATAAAAATATGATAAAATACAAGAAAATTATTTACATACTAATCTATTTTTCAGATTTTTAATAAATAAGAAAATAGGAAAATAAAATAGAAGTGTGAAATACAGGATTGTTGTACAGACTCACAACAGACACTTGGACTCAGTCAGTTTCTTAGATTTTAGTCTTAATCTAGATTTGGATTTTTGTGTTTGTTATTAAAACTTTCATCAAAGAACACTAATGAAGAAGAAATAAAAAAGGGTTAATTATGTACACAAAAACTCAGGTCAAAAATAGTAAAAAGTCAAAATGCGCAAAAGAGGCCCAAAACCCAACTTTTACATATGAGTTCCGAATTTTACGAAATTGGTCTTATTTTGAAGGTATTTGAAAATAGAGTACTTTAAAAGTGAGTAGACCAAAATCGGACACTGTATGAGAGAGATATGCTCATTTTAGTCCGACAGATGTGAAATTAGACTTTGGGATTATTTGACAATTATTGGAGTTAGTAATTTTTTTGTATTTTAATAATGTTAGTAATATCTACACAATGGAGGTGATTTAGGGTCAATCAGAGTTAGGACGAATTAATTAAAATATGAGAAGTTAGTTCGGGCTAATTTACAAATGGAATTTTTTAATGCAATTATGCATGATGAAATGCAAATATTATTTACACATGTATGAACGCTAATGATGCTCTATTAGTCAATAAATACATGTGAATTTAGGGGAACAAAGCTTAATTGACTAATTTTAGCATGATGAATATGAGATTCATCAGTGATTCACAATTTTTCCAAAAATATATAACTTAATATTTCAAAATGCTGACTAAACACAAATAACCAAAACCCGCGAGGTCTTGGTTGCAAAATACCCAGACTTTATTGACCTATGTGGACAAGGACATTAATACAAATACAATAAGTACGGGGTTCTTTTTGTAAATATTACAAAAATATTAAAATGGCAAATGAAAGATTTAATACTAATATTTAATTACAAAAAAGGGTGAGAGTGTATATGCAAAATACCCACGCCCAAGGTGCGATCCGATGGTTGAGGTGCGTCCACTTGCTACGTGTCAGAACGAGGCACGCCGATAACGCTTCGGAAATGGAGGGTTGTGATTACATCATCCGATGGGGATCAACGGTTGAGACGATGGCACATCCGACGGCTGCTGCTTCTTTGGAAGATCGGGGATGGATCCGATGGTGCTGGATCAATTAGGAAGAACACTTGAAGAACTCGAGCTTGGCGAGTTTGAATCCACCAAGACTCGAGTCTTCGTGCACCTGGAAGTCCTCCCACGGGAGTGATAGGTTCCTGCAGCGATGGTGAAGCTCCCAGGTGGCTCCAAATGCTCCGGCAAAGACGGATCAACCCCCCTTGGGGCTCGTTCTACCTCCGACCACCTGGAGTGGATGTCTAATGATCTTCGAGTCCTAGAAGCCTCCTTCAGGTCCAGCAAATGAAGCACAAAATGCAGCAGCGAAAGGGGAGCAAAACCCGGCGTCTATTGGCGAAGAATAGGTGATGGGGCGGTGGAACGATGGAGGCTGAAGCTCAAGAGCTCCGTCGAGAGGTGTTCGATGGAGATCTAGGCTAAAGCAACAGATGAAACTCGTAATCAAAAATATATAATTAAAGATAAGGCCTGTAGCTAACTAAAGGGCAAAAAATCAAAGGAAAAACACAGATCAACTGGTCGGGAACAGTAGTGAAGAACCTCACAGCGGAGGTCCGCCGGAGATGATGGGCATGGGCTCTCCCTTGCTTTTTTCGCACTACAAAGGATGGCAACACACCTCCTGTCACGAGGGTTAAACCTAGATGTCCTTCGAGGGGTCTAAACAGGGAAGAATCCAAGCCAAAAAAATCGGAGGAAGAAGGAGCCCCATTATTTAAAGACATGGCGAGTGCCCTTATCGGCTGACCGATATTAAAGAATCTACAATATATACAATGGATCTAATGATCGGGTCGGTATCTATGATGTACAATGATGAATTTTGTTGAAGGACGCATGTCGATTGATCGACCTATTGAGCGAGAAAAAAGGAAGAAGACACAAGGTTAGATAGATTTGACGTGTTGTAGAGGTTGGAGGACGAGTTGACGAGGGGTCAATTCGCGGTGCGTCCTGATTAGGCCAAGTCAGCCGCTACATGACAAAATAGTCATGGTTATTCTTATTAAATTAATTAAAAATAGTAATTGATTTTATTAATTTTATGTACAAAATAAAAAATGTTTATTATTTTATATAGTATTTTATTATGATTTTTATTTATTTTTTTATTCAATTACAAGTTTATTTTTAATGGCTTATTTATAGGTATAATTACCTATATTTTGTACATTTTTATATTTATTTTGTATATTTTATTTTATTATTTTATTCTTTTATTTTATATATTTATAACTTATTTTTGTGAGTATAAATATATTTTTATTGTATTTTTATGATGTTATTTTTACACTTAAATAAATAGGTAAGTATATTATGTACGTATATTTATAGGTGTTTTACATGTGTATTATCTATATCTTTTTATTTTAATGGATTTTAATGAGTTTTATTTTGGTTTTATATTTTTAATAAATCCATATAATATTTACCATATTATAAAATATGAAAGAATAAAAGGAATGAAAGAATGTATTTTCCTTTTATTTATATACATATATAAACATAGGTATTTTGTCTATGCTTTTACATACACTTATTTTATTTTATCTTTTTCTTTTGGGTTTTATTTTTATTTTAATATGCATATTTGTTATACATAATATTTAAAAAATTATAAAGATATGAATTTGTAAAAATAATGAATAATGAATAAGTTAAATATTTTAATTGGTAGAATGTACAATAGGGGTCCAAAACCTAACTTCTACACGGTAACTCCAAAAAATATAAAACTACCACCATTAAATAGCTTGTGAAAAGTTATATACAATTAGAGTGATTTTACTATGTTTTGAGTTTTTATTGAAGAGATATAGGTCTGTGAAGTTTGATTTTTGGCTTCTTATTCTGTGTATAGGATGCACACAGTATATTATTTTTGTACAAACTTAATTTTGTATTTTTATTTACATTATTATCTACAACTTTCATGTACAAAAGTTCTTTATTTTATGAATAAATCATAAATAATAAAATAGGTGTCAAAACTGCATAATTAATGAATAAATAAAATGAGGTATTTATTGTATTTTTAGCCCTTATCTCCCCCTACTTTATTCCTTGTCGACCAACTCCATTCTGGACTTGGTCTCGGAGTTAGGGTCATAAAATATTTTCAATATTTTACTCCTTTTTCTTTTCTTCTCTTTATTCTATAATTTTGGCATTAAAAACCTTATTTTGTACACAAATAATAGAATAAATAGTGAATACTATTATGCATAAATTGATGCTATTTACATGCATTTGTTGGGGTTTTTAAGGCCAAAATGATAGAATAAAGATGATGAAATGAAGATTCATCGGGGGGTGGGGGCGAACATGGGGGTGATTACGACCATCCCAACCGATATTCTATGCCCGTCCCTGAATCCAAAAAACCTGGGAAGAACATATGGGAATGGTTATGAACCGTCCCTTATACTTTCATAGAAGACGGGCGCTCCCGTCCCTTGTGGTCGAGGTGGAGTTATTGGCTCATTTTTTAGGGGCACAGGACCTAGAGGGATGGTTATGACCATCCCTATTGGTATTCTGTGCTTGTCTCTGTAGACCATTTCCCTAGGGAGAACCAGGGGCGGGCTTACTGGGGGGATTTTACCGGTGCGGGGATAAGGGGGACGATTTTAACCGTCCCTATAGAGCTTTTGTGCCCGTTGCTGACAGCCTTCGGCAACGGTCTTAAACAAACTCCAATGTTTTCCAACGGGGACGGTTTGACACCGTCATCTCTACGATAGCTTAATAGGGACGTTCGTTAACCGTCCCTTCTACTGTATACAGTAGGGACGGTCGGGGCCCGTCCCCACCGTATATGAATAGGGGACGCTATGTTTTTGTGTCCTCTTCGGTCAAATGAGACGTTGGTATCAGGGACGCTTCCACAACCATCCCCATTATTAGAATGGGATGGTTTTATTATCATATAAGAAGGTCGTCGACCGTCTCAAAAGACGTATCTGCTTGTAGTGATTAATCCTAAGTATAGCAGCTTGTATTCTACATGTAGAGTGGGTCGAGGATGGGAATGAATAGATCACAACTCAGTCTGTCTCCCCCTACACTTAGGTTAAGATATTCCTAAGTATAGACAACAATATCAACAGGAGAGAAGACAGTCGAGGGGACCAATAAAAATCGATAAAAAGAAAAGAATACGTTGGGTGAATGTACACATCACTCCTCCTGTACTAAGGGTAAAAGACCCCTAAGTATAGGCAACAATAAGAGTGATGAAACAAGAAAGAACACTCGACTCATCCACCTCCCTTATACTTAGGACAAAGTATGTCCTAAGGCAAACACACAGAATGAGGTGGATGAGCTGATGGAAGGAAGTTAGTGAAAACGAATATACAAAGTGGAGGCTATAAAGATATCAAGAAGGTAGAAAGCGTACTTTCTTGTGTGATCACTGAGGAATGGATTTAACAAGGTGCAAGTCGATGTTGAGATTTACTTCTCATTGTATAAAGGCCATTATTGTATAAATTGTACAGAACAACTATTTATTTGACACCTATATTTGGTTTGAAAAAAATCAAATAAAAATACTTTTATATTCCTTAAATTATCTATAAATAAATAAAATATAAAATAACATGTATTTTTCTAAAAATAAATAAATAAATATAATATATAGGTATATTATACCTGTACATAATACAATATATTGTATATACCATAATATATTTATTATTAAAAATAAATTAAAATCACATGAAAATAGTTTGTAAAATAATAAACATTTTTTATTTTATTCATTTTTTATTTTTAAAATCATTAATATTTTATTTCTAATTTTATTTATTTATTTCCCTATTTTATCGTGTAGCCTAGTTTGTCCTCACTCCACGCTGCTCCTGATTCGTCTACATGGGAATGTTGACCACGATCAACATGTCCCCCCTGCCTTTTCAGATTGGATCGGGTTTGAACCCATGTTCTCCCATTTCTTTTGAACTGACCTGATCGATTCAGCCTTCACTCCTCTGCCCTGATTAAATGGCACGTATCCTTAATCCACGCCCGAGGATCATCTCTAAGATCCGTGCCTCAGTTTGCACGATTTCACTCGAACCTTCTCGAACTTGTTACGCCTATAAAACCACCTACACCTTCCTCTTTACAGGCATCTTTGGTTGGTCCACCAGCTCCGTTACGCTTAGCACCTTTCTCAGAGTGACAACAGTGAGAGAGGGCGAGTAGGGAGGGCTTGGACGCGAGCATGCCCTAGGTCCGGTGACAACTACGATGTACTCCGCTACAAGGAGAGTAGCCTCTGGCTTCGCCAACCCATTGAGGCCCTGACCTCCGGAGACTCTTCATCTCCAACCCAGGCGACTGCATTCACCCCAAGGTACGTTCCATTGATCAGAGAATCTCATTTTGGCTTGATTGATACATCTTGTGCAGAGCATCTACATGTAGCTCTTAATCCAAATCAAAATCCCATCTCAACTCAACAAATGCCTCACTCGAACCATCTCTTCACTTCTCCATCTCGCTCTTCTATATACTCATCGACCCAATCAATGGACTGGATCAAATCTCAAGCCCATTCCTCCATGTTACACAGGACCTGACCCATACACGTTCCCCCGAGCATTTTGTACCTCTGACCCTTTGCCGGAGTGCCATCTCCGAGAACGGACTCTTGTGCATGTTTTGGACTGAAGAGACCTCGTCTGGAGGTCGATTTGCAGATGCACATCATCCCAAGAAGTCTCCAGATTTCCATGTATCTCCAGGACTCGTTCCGAGGTCATGGACCCTCTTGAGAGCAGCAATCGCTGCATACCATCGTTAACAACATTTCTCCCGTCAGAGTAGCGTCCGAGGACATCGGAATCCCATGCATTCGTCGTTCGAAACTCGCTAGAGACGAGTTCTTTGCTAGTTCATTCAAGACGTCTCCCTAGCCGTTGGATCGAGGAGACTCCCAAATCTCATCTTATCTGCTTGTTTTGGAGGTGCCTGGATCATATGATCATCTGAGGATCGATTCTCAATTGCTCACCGCCGAAGGGGTACCAGCTGATCTGAACCGTCCATCATAAGTAGATCTCCCTCAACCATTCATTAGCACCAGCCATCAGAGCTTTCCGATCCATGTCTGTCCTGCATCAAAGCCGTCCGCGCCCGCTTCCACGAGCGCACGCCACGTACCTGTCGAGAGGTAATTTGCACCTATAACCCTCGCTATTTTGTTTTACTTTTCAGTCCTAAAAATATATGTCATAGTGTAATTTGTTTTGGATAATTTGCAGTAAGGACCTCGTATTTGTTTTATTTGCATTTCAGTCTTGCCGAGTCTTAGTCATGTACGTCCTCATGTGTGTCTTTTATGGGATATTTGCAACGTCCCCATTGAGCTTTATTTGGTTAATAAAATAGAGAAAGTTTTTAGTATTTGCAGTTATACCCCTGAGTGACTATCATGTGTTGCGCATGTTTTTGCGGACTAATTGCACATTTGGCCTTGCATTTTCATAACTTGTTAATATTTTGGCCCATAACTTATAATCATTGTAACTAGGTCCTTACTGCATTATTTCATTTTTATGTTTTTTAAATAATTGCAATAAATAGAGATTTTAACTTAAAAATCAGTATTAGCTCATGCTAATGTCTACTTTAGGTGGTAATTTTTGTGTGAGGAATTACTTTTATTTTCTATTATTAAAAATTCAAAAAAAAACTAAAAAGCCCCTGTTTGCCTTAGAAAATTATAAAAGTTCGAAAAATGTTTTGAAAACTACAAAAAATCACTGTAGGTGGTTTTTGATCTATTCTAACTGCTGTATAAATTTCATCCCATTATCTTTTGTAAAACTCTAAAAAATTGCAAAACACTAAAAAACTTATAAAAATCATTTAAAATAACCAAAAATCCAAAGATTGCATTTTAGATTTTTAATTGTAGATATTTCCTTATAGTTTCAATAAAAATAGCTCTTAAGAGTTTTGAGCAGTTTTAGTATTTTTAATTACAAAATTCTCTTGATTGTGTTCCGTTTACTTCTTTTCTCAGTTTTTTAGAAAAATCTAGAAACATTTGAAGCATTCTTCAAAAATCCTTATCAACTTAGCCCGAGTCAGATTTGTGGACATCATCTCTCCTAAGTCCACCTTCTGCATTAAGGTATTCATGATGTAAATACCGCGGATGTCATCAACACATCTCCACACACAGGAAGAGGGAACTCCAAGGTCTATGTTTTCTGAGTCTTCCTCCATGAAAAGGAATTCTCGGGTCTCAGTATCATCCATAATTAAGCAAACCTCTCTGATATCGGCAGAGAGGTCACAGTTCTCGAGGTCGGCTGACACGGTTGCTCTCTTATCAGATGTAAGTTTCTGATCCGTGGTGGGTGCAGCGATCAAGACAATGCTCTCATCGGTAGAACGAAAGTGAATCTCTCCATATCCATAATCAATAACGACTCTCGAAGAGGCGAGAAAGGGTTGTTCTAGGATGATTGGAGAGCGCTCACGAGGTGAAGGTCTCCATCGACAATACAATGAAATAAACAGTGTAGCTCATACCATGGATCTGAATGACGACATTCTCAAGAATATCCCTCGACCTCTTTATGGATCCATCAACGAATTGACAAATCATCCTGATTTTCTTGAGAGGCTCAAGATGAAGAGACTGTACCAAAGAGAATGGTATTATATTAATCGATGCACCGCCATCAAGGAGAGTATGATCACACATATGATGAGGAATGGCACATCTAACGAGGGGTATACTAGTGTCCCCTTTCCTATAGAGTGGACGGTGGGTGATGGCGTAGGCAGTGTCCATGGTGGGAAGGTGTCGCTCGAATCTGCGCCATCGCTTTCTTTTCTTGGGGAGGGGTGCGGATAATTGGTTCATGGTCTTTTGAAGTGGGGCCTCAATAATATCATGAATAGCTACCACCACTTCGGGATGGGTCAACATCTTTTTAGGATTTTCTATCTCTTCCATACAAGGGAAGAGATCGTGATCATCATCTACACAAGGATGCTTAAGAGTAGTCTGTACAATGCCATCCATTGGGGTGGAGAAAGTAGGAACTATGGTGAATGTGTGTGCGGGAATAGGATATGGCAAGGGTGCCCTCTCCTCACAAAACAACTCGGCTAGGTGTCTCCCATTATTATCTTTTTGTATTTTAATATTTTTCTTATTTTTGTATCTTAGGCTATTGCAAGCTCTCATGGGTGTCCTCCAGTGAATCCATGAATTCATATGGTGAAGCAGCAATATGGCTCTTATTTACGCTAGTGAGGTCATCTATCCTCTACTTCATTTGCTCCACTACCCGGGTCATGTACTCAAGAGCAGTATCCATAAGAGATGTTTCCAACATCTCAGTCTTGGGTGGGTGAGATGGTGGAAATGTGATGGTGGTGATGGATAAAAATCAAAATCCGATGCATGCAACTGTGGATGAGACGGAGAGTACAAAAAGGAAATTCAGGAGGGAATTCCTCCTGATAAAATAGAGGTGGACCGACTAGAGAGTAAGAAGGATCCGTGAAGTCTGGAAAAAATAACTCTAGTCAGCCATCTTCCGAAACAAAAGTCAGGATCGAAAGATCATGATGGTCAAGTCAAGATATGCAAGAAAAAGGCGTAAATGCGTAGAGAAGTTCGAGTATGCACACAATCAAACACAAATATAAACAAAGAAACAAACCCTTTAATTTACCAACTCAACACAAAGATGATCGTGAATATTCGGTCTTTTTATCTTGTCAAATTTTAGAGTTAGGTGAGAAAATAAAATATTTACAAGCTCACAGGTGCAGTCACCTAGAGTGGTTGTGTTCTAGTCGGCGGTGCACACCTACTAGAACACCGGAACCACTTCGTCTAATGTCTAAGGCAAGTGCTTCCATCAATACAATGGCCCAAGAGCCAACCCAAAGTGCTTAAGGCATAAGCCCAGGGCTGGGTGCTCTATTCCTTAGGTATATGTGTCCCACTCAGTCTGATTTGCAATATGTGTACAAGGAAGGGATTACTCTCCCAAAAGAAGATTTGTCCTTTTTGATTTTAGGGTCAAGTAGAATTAGCAGTCCCATTTTATTGATTCATCACTTTTTTGGATATTTTTTTATAAATGCACGAATCATAACGAGGTACAAATTTCTTTAGTATCCTATGTGGTCAAAATCAGAGGGAAGAGTCAGAAAAGTAATGCAAGCATAAATCAATGATGCGTGCTCAGATACAAATACTCACCTTGCCTCCAGCTCTCTTCGTGCAGGATGCTATACAGAATTGAAACCTACTCTATATGCAATGCAAGCCGATGAAAACACCCTAAAAACGAGAGTTTCTATTATTGTGAAGAACAACAACTGACTATCTAGAAAAGAAATTTAGAGTCTGATCTTGAAGACTCCTCGGTTCATGGCATTTATTGATAATAGGATATAGTTTGTATTCCACTTAAACCCTTTTCTGAAAATCTTGACAAAATCAATTTATCACATTATTGCATGTAAAAACCAATTCTCAAATCTTATCTTAGCATAAGAAAAATCACATTTTGATAAAACCTACTCAACATACACAACAAAATTATACTTAGTAAAAGTAGCATATAAAGCTGCATACTTTAATTAAAAAAACGAATATGTAGTGTTAGTTTTTGTAAGATATACATGTTCTTGATTTTTTTGCTTTTTTAGAATTAAGTAAAATTGATTCATTTTTCTAAAAAAAATTATTCAAGACCAATCATCTGGATATCAATTCCCGCTTGCATATCATTTTCACAATTTATTATATATATATATTTTTCAACACATATTTTTCAGCATTCAAGAAAAGGCTAGTATCACGATTGGCATAACTCATCTTGATCGCTCCCTTCATCTATATTTTCAACACTCTTTTAATATACCTAAATAAAATATTCACGATTTGGATATTATTTTTTTAGGAATTTTTACACCCATAACCCTGAGTAATCCCGCAATAACAATCATAACCCTGCATAATCATGAATTACATGAGAAACCTCGAGTAATGCTTAACTCTTACATGGCATAACCCCGTGTTATATTCCGTTTGTGATACCCGTTATGTTTGACGGTTTCTGTTTGAAAAGACAAAATTGCCCCTAAAAATCATTCTTATTTACAGAACATGCCATCCTCTTCATGCCCGCCTCTCTCCCCCCTGCTCGAAGCAGCTCGTCGCCGATCCTCCCCTACCCCCGGAGCAACTCCTCTCTCCCTCCTTGCTGCCACAGATCCTCCCTTGCCCCCTCCCCCGAGCAGCTCCGCTCTCCCTCTGCCGCTGCCAATCCTCCCCTGCCCCGGCCCGCCACCGAGCCTTCCCCTCCCTACTCGAAACCCCCGTTGGAGCAGCCCCCGCTACTGCTGAGCCTTTACCCTCCCTCCCTCGAAGCCCCCCCTGCTCGTCCCCTGTCTCGAAGCACCCACCGCTCGTCCCCTTTCTCAAAGCTCCCCCCGTCGGGCCTTCCCCTCCCTGCTCGAAACCCCTGTCGGAGCAGCCCCCACCCCCGCTGCCGAGCCTTCCCCCTCCCTCGCTCGAACCCCCCTCCCCGCTCGTCCCCTATCTCGAAGCCCCCCCTCAGGCTCGCCGTCGAGCCTTCCCCTCCCTGCTCGAAACCCCCGTCGGAGCAATCCCCACCCCCGCCGTCAAGCCTTCCCCCTCCCTCTCTCAAATCCCCCTCCCCGTCGAAAGCAACCCCCGTTGCCAAGCCTTCCCCTCCATGCTCGAAGTCCCAATCGAAGCAACCTCCCCTCCCCCGTGTCGACCCTTCCCTTTCCTCGCTCGAAGACCCCCACCCCGCAGAGCTTCTCCTCCTGCTCGAAGCCGGCCGACGACCTCTCCTCGATTGCCCGAAGCTCGAAGCCCCACTCCCCACCAAGCTTCCAAGCCCTCTCCCACCGGCCTGCAACGGTCCTCCCACCGTCGCCGCTCCTCCTCGAACCCGTGTGCCCTGCTCGAAGCCCACCAGCCCACCGTCATTTTTTTCCTTCTATTTTTTTATTTTGGCTAATCCTAGCTGTTAGATCATAGTTTGGTTAGATAAATCCACTCATATGGTTGAGTTAATATATTAAACTAGTAGAAGGTTATGTGTGTGAGACAGAGTAACTTTCCGAAATTTTTCATGTAACTCATGATTATGCAGGATTATGATTGTTATTACGGAATTACTCATGATTAAAATCTAGTCGTAATAATTTAAGCAGAATATGCAATTTCAACCGAACCAGATATACCTCGGAGAAAATCTTGAAAAGAAACGTATGATGCGAGAATTCTCCCCCAAAATCCCACATCCCGATTCCCTCGTCCCTCTCCCAGAAAGACCTCCTGCTCCTCCGACGTAAATCTCAGAAACCCTAATTTAATCTCCATGGCGATCTACCAGATCTTCGTCAAGCTCCTCGACGGCGACACCCGATGCCTCCAGCTTCCCTCCCCGACGATCTCCGGCGAGGCCTTGAAGCTCCGGATCCACGCCAAGACCGGAATCCCCACCCGATTGCAGCGGCTGATCGCTGGATCGAGACAGATCAACGACGAAACACTGATCTCCGCCTCGGATGATCGCGCCTTCCCGTCGTGCACGCTTCTGCTGCGCCTCCCCGGTGGCAAGGGAGGGTTCGGGTCGCTGCTGAGGGGCGCGGCAACCAAGGCGGGACAGAAGAAGACGAACAACTTCGACGCGTGCAGGGACATGAGTGGGCGGAGGCTGCGGCACGTGAACGCGGAGAAGAGGCTGGAGGAATGGAGGGCGGAGGCGGAGGAGAGGAGGCTGGAGAAGGTGGCGGAGGAGTTTCTGAAGAAGAAGGCAAAGGAGGCGAGGAAGAACGACTCGAAGGGGGTGGAGAAGTACCTGGAGAAGTACAGGGCGGATGCGGAGAGGTGCACGGGGGAGGTGGAGGAGGCGGTGAGACAGTCATTTGGGCTGTACGAAGAGGGGAAACGGAAGGCACTGCCGGCGATGGGGGCAGGGGCGTCGAAGCGGCTGAAGCTATGGTGAGGAGATTGCTTGTCTTTTTGTTGCTTCTTGTGATTGCTTGCCTGTTCTTTGGTATAGTCAATTTTGTGCTGCATTTGGTTTAGAGGTTAATCATCTACCGACGTCCCCTTGCTGTGAGCAGTGAAGCTAATGCCGGGAATTAAAGGTTAATTTTTATTCAGAATATTACAAACAGTTTTAGAGAAATGGAATTAAAGAAATCAAGTGAATAACCTCCACATGGCATTAAAACAATGTTAAAATAATGTTAAGATCCCTCAATACTATTCTCAAAAATAGGAAGAAAAATAAATTAAATGGAAGGCCATGTCGGCGATATATCGGCGATATATCGCCGATATATCGATATCGACATGGGAGCAATATCGAAATCGATATATCGATATATCCGATTTCAGGCATTTTCTTCAGAAAGAGTCCTAGATATAGCGATATATCGGCGATATATCCGCGATATATCGGCGATATATCGATATCGACACGATATCGAAACGATATCGATATCGATATTTCCTTCCATTTATTATTAATTTGGGAGATATTATACAATCTATGATTCTATGTAAGATTATTGCAGTCTAAGTCTAATTAGTATACAATCCAGTGTAACCTAAGAATCACCATACTTATCGAATAGTTGAACCAATCAGTCTTTGGTAAATTGTTGATGCATATGCTTGTGTGAAGTCTTTATTGCAAGTTGTATAATTTAGTGACGTGAAGTTTCTCTGATTACACTAATTATTAGATGCCTAAAATCTTTGTCAATTATGGCCTACCGTGGCCATGGAGTGGCTTGGGTCTTTCTTTATTGCCAACAGTTCTTGCTATGACCACACCTTTTTATACTATGAACTATCTTGTGTGGCCTTTTTGAACTCTAAAATTGAGCTATCCTGCAAAGTGGTTATTATTTGATCCATTTGTTCTTAGGAACTTAATCGCCTTGGTTTTTTAAGTAGTATCAACAAAGATGGAAGAACAAGGTAGAGAAATGGGGTAGAGTGAGGAGTGTGAAGGAAGAATACTTTTATCCTGGAGGGGGATAGTAAATGAGAACGAACAAGTGTGGGGGCAAGTTAGCATGACAATACACCAAAGAATAGAAGTATAAGGTGGTTGGAAGAATACAATGAGGATTTGAAGCTTATATTCAACTTTTCATGTCATCGACTTATCAAACTTTGCAGCAAATAATACGTAATTATTACAATGCACTCAAAAAAGAAATAAACTTACGATTGACAGTTGGACTAGAAGAAGACAAATGAATTGCCTTATAAAAAACTAATCTCAGCTGTCACTAATCAAGTGAACAAGAAGATGACTCTGACATTTGCTGGAGAACACATTCTCATCAGTTCTGATGAAATTATGCCTCTTGTTTTATTACAATGTGGATGTCTACTGACCTTGAGAAGTGATCGTTTCCTTTTGGGATGAAATAACCATCTGGAATTAGTTTCTTTGTAGTGAGACAATGAAAACCTGAGTCTGAAATTTCCACCTGATGTTCAATAAAAGTGTACACCTTCTCTGGGTGAACAGCAGACACCCTTCTTTGTCTCTCAAGTTAAAATTGAACCTGATGTTAACACCGCATCTGACTTCTGAACATCATTATATTTTCTGGAGTATTGCTGTTTACCTTTTCCATTGGTTTATTTTTCTTTAGAAAAAGCGCAGAAAACTCTAGTGACTCAAGCTAATATATTTTTGGTATCATAGGATGGGAATGAACAATATCATTTTTCATGTCATCGACTTATCAAACTTTGTAGAAAATAATAGGTAATTATTACAATGCACTCAAAAAAGAAATAAACTTACGACTGACAGTTGGACTTGAAGAAGACAAATGGATCGACTTGTAAAAATTGAACCTGAGGTTAACAACGCATCTGACTTCTGAACATCATTATATTTTCTGTAGTATTGCCGTTTAAGTTTTGCTTAATGTGGGAAAATGCTTTGTTGTTGTTGTTGTTATATTGCTGTTTAGGTTTTCCATTGGGTATTTTTTCTTTAGGAAAAGAGCAGAAAACTCTAATGACTCAAGCTAATATATTTTTGGTATCATAGGCTAGGAAAGAATAAGGTTGATGAAAGTGATAGTGATGATGCAGATGATGAAAGCGATGAAGAAGATAAATCTATAGTAGTTGATGACATTAATCAGAAGGATGAGGCAGGAAGTTCTGGCACAATCTCTGGACGTCAATCAGATGGTGAGTCAGTTGGTGCAGGGTCAGATGTGAGCAATTTGGTGGAAGAACACTTACTTTCTGATCGATGTGAAAGTTTGGATGTTTCCCAAAAGTCGGGAAGTGGAGATTCTAATACTGATTCTGATGATTGTGTTGAAACTAAATATATGGTTTGTGGAAAACCTTCTACAATTGGATCGGCTTCCGAATTGGAAATATCACCTGACAATAATGATTCAACGATAAGAGAGGAAGGTGGCACATCTGAAGGGCCTATTCAGGAACAAATGGACACTCAGAAGCCTCTGAACTGTTCTGAAAATTTGGCTTCTCCTGAGAAGGCAGACACTGTGGCTGATTCTTCAGGGCTTATGAATGTTAACGGCCCACTTGTATCAGTTTTTTGTCCTGAAAATCTGGTTTCTGAAAGGATGAGTGATACTGTAGAAGATTCTGTTCAACCTGAGCTGATTGCCACTGTGGAAGTTGCATGCCAGACTGTGCTGAACTTGGACAACTTTAGCTCAGCACAAGAACTAGAGGTATGCCAAAAAAAATTCATCCCGTCAGGTTACTATGAGCATAAATTAAACTTTTATTTAATTACTTGTGTGATTAACCAACCCATATGAGTAGGAGCAACTTGGTATCACATTTAACGCTAATGGTGCATGTTTTGTTCCTCTACTTATTTTATGAAATGCATGGAAAGTCCTCTTATGTTTGAATTAAATATTAGCATATACTCGATACTTTAATTATGTAGTTTTCATGACCATCAAATATTCATTCACTTCAGAATGTTAAATTACTCTCATTTACGTCATATGGATGCCAGATGGGAGGAGTTGTGTAATGGGCATGTGTAGTTCCAAAAAGCTATTTTCTTTTCATGAAAGTAATTCCAAACATGATATATGACTTCTTTCAAATTTCTTTAAAAAAGAAATCCCTCATGGTGTACCGCAAGGAATTTTATAGAATTGAAGAATGAATATCTGCTAAATTTTGGAGTGTGAATTAGAATATGCAAGGATGTAGAATATAACTTCTTAGAGCAGATATCTTGCAATCCAATCAAATGTGTACACACGCTACTGGCTGAATCCTGTGATTATCCAGAACGGTTCTTTAAACTGCTTGTTCAACTTGCTGTTTTGTCGAAAAGTTAAAGGACGACTATCCAAATTTTGGCCGTGTTACTGATATGTCCATGACCTGTATTAGAGGTTTTTGATCTGGAGATCTTCGGATTCATTTTTTCTACTTAGATGGACCATTAGAATTTAATCCTTGCTGTGTTGCTAGTTACCTACTAGCTAGACATGTGCAGAGAATGGCTGTAGCAGAAATGAAAATGCTAAGATGGATGTGTGGACATACACGTAAAGATCGGATTCGAAATGATGCAATCAGAAATAAAGTTGGTGTAGCTCCGATCGAGGATAAGATGCGAGAAAACTGCTTAAGATGGTTTGATCATTTGCAAAGAAGGTCAACTGATGCACCGGTTAGGAGATGCGAGTGTTGGGATGTTGAGCCGGCTAAGAGAGGGCGAGGACGGCCCAAAAAGTGTTGGAAAGAGACTATACGAAGGGATCTTAGTTTTTTGGATATAAGTCCGAGATTGACCCAAGATAGATCTGAATGGAGGCGAAGAATCCATGTAGCCGACCCTACTTAATTGTGGGAAAAGGCTTTGTTGTTGTTGTTGTTGTTTGTGTTGCTAGTTACCTTCAGAGCTTTGATGTGCAATACGGTGAGGATATTCACCTTTTATTGATCTGTGCTTTGGTTTATTCTAGACATGTTAATTATTTAGTCATAGGATATTTTTAATTCGTAGCGAAAAATATATTGCATGTGTTGAAATGCTCAGTGTTTAAAACTGGGTCTATTTGCCCTTCATGTATAATTTTAGTTGCATTTTGTTTCACTGGTCTATGTCGAGGGACAGTTTGGGAGACTGTGCGTACTTTTGTATACTATTTGTGTCATACAGTTATCATTTTGTCTGAATGCACTGAAAATACACTTGTAATTTATTTATAATGGACTCTCCTAGTTCATTGTGGGAAAATTAGCTTTGATAGGCTGAACAAGCTCTTCCCTCTTCTTCTACCGAAGCGGGACACTAGACACTATGGATATCTTGGTTTGCAACATCACTGTCGGATGTGCTAGAAAATATAATGCGAAAGCGAATATCAAAGAAAAGAAAAAATATTGAGGAACACCGGATTTAATGTGGAACCCTACTCCCTAAGGAGCGGGATGAAATCAAGGGAGAAAGCCTCAAAGGGTCATATTTTTAATTGAACTTTCTCACTGATACATGAGGGTGAGGGTCTTCTTATATAGCCCTCACTGAGTCTCCACATCCCAGAGACGGTCGATATGGGACTAAACAACTGATGTGGTATTCTAGAGGGATTCATTTACCTATCTACGACATAAGTGACGCATAACACATACTCCAACACCCCCCTCAAACTGGAGCATACAATGCTCAGCTTGGACAAATAGAAAGAAATCTCAAACTCATGCTACAAGACGCTACATAAAATATCAATTTAACGCGCACAACTACCGGCTGCTGTCGAGGACATTGCTTCTCATGCCGTGCATGTGAGGAGGAACAAACGTCCTGGAGTGAGTCAAACTGAATATCCTCCTCGGAGAGCATGTGTTGTATACTGCGCCTGTTAGAATCACTGCAACTGAAAATGAATTTCCTCGTCGGAGTACTCTTGCCCGCCACAACATGTAGACAACTGCTCCATCTCTGAAAGAGCTGAACTGAAAGCCATGGAGACATCCTCGTCAGAGTCCACGGTCGTTGGAGAATGGAGTCTGAAAAAGTCTCCTCGTCGGAAAATTGAGTCTTTCCCATACCGGCTCAGAGAATGAAATCTCTCCCCTACAGTCCCTATGAAACCACATGAAAACCTTTGCCCACATGGCATAGGGAATGCAATCTCTACTATGGAGTCCCTATGGATTACATGAAAACTTTAACCAAAACAGAAGATGGGGACCTATGGATTGCATGAAAACTTTGACCAAAATAAAAGATGGGGACCATGTAAAAAAGATTGCACACATGTGCGTCTGAAAAGGAGTTTCTCTCCAGAGAACACAAAGAAATGGGTCACTTAAATATGGAGTGCCTCAAACTTGGACTCTGAACCAATTCGCAGAGTCTAAAATTGAACTGTAGAATCTGAACATCTGGCTGGTCTGGAATCTGACATGCGAATCTGGAACAAACCCGTGACTCTACGCAATACCCCACTTTCTCCCATACTCGTCGGAAAACAATGACCGACAATATTGGGAGAAGACAAGAAAATGTGGAGGAACAAATGAACATTCTCAAAAATTTTCTTTCGCGACTATTCCTCTTTCTTTTTTTATAGCTGTCACATCCTTTTTTTTCTTTCACCCTTTTTTTTGTCACGTACGTTTTTTTTGTACGTACATGCCTCTTCTCAAAAGAAATTCTCCTTTTTTTTAAATATGCGTGGCCCAATTGGGCTTGACAACTGTGCCTCTTCCTTTTTTTGCTTCGGCCCAATTTGGGCCTAAAGATGCGGCCTCCCTTTTTTAGCCATAGCCCATAACCCTACTTGGGCCGGGAATATCAAGCATCTTTTTTTTACTACGGCTGCTGATGCAGCGTGACCTCAAATTATAGGGCCGAATTTTTAATTAAATTAGTGGTCAATTTTATTTACGTTTTTTTAGTTATCGTATCTCTAATTAAATAAATGAGATTGCATGTGATCTCAATCAATTAGTTGTCGACTTTGAATTTTAAATTAGTTAGAATCAGTTTAGGAAAATTGGTTGTCAATTTAAATTAATTTCTATTTTTGTAATGTCATCCCTCCTATATAAAGGGATGAGGGTCCAATGTTTTTAATCAGTTGAGTTTGATTAAAATTTGAGATTTTATCTCTATCCCTCTCCCTCCCTTCTCCCTCTGCGGTCTTCGCGTTCTTCTCCCTCAACCTCTCGTATTCCCGACTCAACCCCTCTATTTTCTCCACCGAAATTCCACCGCCCAATTTATTTTAATTATCAACGCCGCGCCAAAATCGATTTGCATCATTTGGTTGATGCAGCGTGACCTCAAATTTTAGGGCCGAATTTTTAATTAAGTTAGTGGTCAATTTTATTTACGTTTTTTTAATTATCGTATCTCTAATTAAATAAATGAGATTGCATGTGATCTCAATTAATTAGTTGTGGATTTTGAATTTTAAATTAGTTATAGTCAGTTTAGGAAAATTGGTTGTCAATTTAAATTAATTTCTATTTTTGTAATGTCATCCCTCCTATATAAAGGGATGAGGGTCCAATGTTTTTAATCAGTTCAGTTTGATTAAAATTTGAGATTTTATCTCTATCCCTCTCCCTCCCTTCTCCCTCCGCGGTCTTCGCGTTCTTCTCCCTCAACCTCTCGTATTCCCGACGAGTTCTTCTTCTCAACCCCTCTATTTTCTCCACCGAAATTCCACCGCCCAATTTATTTTAATTATCAACGCCGCGCCAAAATCGATTTGCATCATTTGGTATCAGAGCATGGCCTACATATCGTCCTCACGATCTGACGATCCGTCCAGACGCTCGCGTCGACACCAACGTTCGTTGGAGTGGAAACGACAAGCTGAAGAATTTTACAAACAGGACATGGACGCACGACGTGAGATCCAAATTGCCCAGTCCAAAGTTCGAGAGATAATGGCTAATCTCAAGTCTATGTGCGCCCAATCATTGCCTCCAACCCCCGACGCCGTTGTCGCGAGTTTTGACGAAGAAAACTCCGCAGTTGAGGAAGATTTGGTTGCTGTCTAGATCATCTCGGAAGAAAGAAGTGCCGATCTGTTCGCTGCCCCGGTGATTTCGAACTTGAACCCCCCCCCCCCCCAAAGTCGACCCCGGCACCGTCCGCGGCTCCCTCGCTGGACGCCTCCGCCCCGACATCCGTTGATGTACAGTTTCCAGCCCTCGCGGCCGCTTTCCCCGCCCCCGCACCTTCGTCAGCCTCTCCCGCAACCCCCAACTCCCAATCCGGCACCAACCCACCCCACCCTACGGCCCCCCTCCTCATCCGACGAACCAGCCAGCCCCCGACCACAACCCCGCCACCTTCCCCGCCAACGTACGCGCTACCCCTTCGCAATCCGCTGTTCATCCGCGCCAACGCAGACCCGCAACTCCCCCGCGCACCAGCACTTCGCCCCCGCCTCCCCGCAGCGCCGCCACTCTGCGCACCCTCCCTCACCATCACACTCCACCTCTCTCCCACTCGCCACCTCCCTACGCAACCCTGTGCGCCTCCGCTGCCTTCCCTGTTTCGCCCCCCTCTAACCGCCGCGGCCACTGACCTCTCTCTTCCCCCCTCCCTGCCACCCCCTGCGCCCCCCCTTCCCCGGAACCCACTCACCCCGCCCCCCCTCCTACCTCCCGTGCCTGCCCAAAATCGGCCCCCTCCCCGCGTGCAAACCACCCCCTCCCCACCTCGCTGCCACCCCGCTGCAACACCCCCCGGTGCCACCTTCGGCCGCAACCACCCCCCGCAGCTCCCGCGTTCCCCCTTCTCCCCCCACAGCAGCCCACCGCCGCCGCCAATGCCAAGAAGAAGGAGAAACCCTATCGGGTGTTATTTCAGCCAAAGGAGCCGAATCCCTCAATTATAGGGATTTGAGATTGAATGGGAAAAATTGCAAAGAAAAATCCCAAGAATCCCTGCAGAAAGGCCAAAAGTAATAGGAAAGAAAAGAAGAATGAAGGGGTACGAAAATTGCGTCCAGGCTCCTGGATGCACAAATATTAAAAAAAACATGCTGCAAATCAGGAATCTGAGGACCCTCCTTATCCAAATAGGACTAGGGCCTTGGGCTTCCCCTATATAAGGACCCCATGGCTTCATTCCTTGGCCACATCTCCTCCCCTCCTCTCCTTGTGTCATTGCTTCACTATGGGTTCTCCGAAGGCCATGTTGTTCATGCCTCATCAATTTTTCAATCATCACAATGAGGAGGCAAAATTTCAGAAGACGTCGCCGTTTGCGCCACACATGTTCTTCCACAACGAAAGCCGCGTCACCCCCGCCCGCATATGGAGTCCGCCATTCGCCCCACACCAGTTCTTCCAGAAGATGGTGGAGCACGCAGATTCGACCTCCAAGCCTGCCGATCAAGCAATTCGTCGGGAGACGAATTTTTTAAAGCGAAGGAGAGTTGATGCAGCGTGACCTCAAATTATAGGGCCGAATTTTTAATTAAGTTAGTGGTCAATTTTATTTACGTTTTTTTAATTATCGTATCTCTAGTTAAATAAATAAGATTGCATGTGATCTCAATCAATTAGTTGTCGATTTTGAATTTTAAATTAGTTAGAGTCAGTTTAGGAAAATTGGTTGTCAATTTAAATTAATTTCCATTTTTGTAATGTCATCCCTCCTATATAAAGGGATGAGGGTCCAATGTTTTTAATCAGTTCAGTTTGATTAAAATTTGAGATTTTATCTCTATCCCTCTCCCTCCCTTCTCCTTCCGCGGTCTTCGCGTTCTTCTCCCTCAACCTCTCGTATTCCCGACGAGTTCGTCTTCTTAACCCCTCTATTTTCTCCACCAAAATTCCACCGCCCAATTTATTTTAATTATCAACGCCGCGCCAAAATCGATTTGCATCAGCTACGGGTAATTTTTTTCAACAATTGGCCCCTCTCTTTTTTTCCATTCATTCATTTTTTATCCAGCGGCAGCCCACCCTTTTATAATAAAAGGACCATCGGACCTTTTCTTTCATGTCTTCACCAACTAGGATTCCCACAATGGGAAACCCTTTTTTTCCGCCACCGCCTTAGGGAATACTCCCAAATCAAGGATGCGAGAGGGAGCAGCGCTTGAGTCCGATCATCCTGGAGGAATCACCACCTGGGTTGCGGGTGATGTGCCACCTTGAAGAGGCACGCCACCTAGAGGGTAAGGGCTCCGCTTGGAGCCTTCCGAAGGAGAAGAAGAGGATTGGGGTGACATCGCCTTGTGCTGCCACCGATAGCGTGCCAGATGGGGATCCACCTGGGGGCACGGTCGCCGGGATCTCGACCTTGCAACGACGAGACTGTCGCTGTATCTGGAGGTGCGACGAGACTCCTTGATAGCGGGTGCTTGAAACGGAAGAGGAGGTGCGGTCGCTAAGATTTGCTCCTTCGATGACTGGATATGGGAGAGGAAGGCGCTCGCTTGGGTGATGGACCGCCTAGTGTTTGGATATTGTGCGGATATGCGCATCCAGGAGGTTGGAACCACTGGATGTGTGTGCGACACTAGAGAGGTTCCGCCGCTGGGAGCTCGAGGGTGCCTCCGAGAGTCTCCGATCACCAGAACGGGGGAGGAGCACCCCCTGGAGTCACGCGGGAGAGGAGCCCGAAGCGGTTGGAGGTGCTCTGCGCCACCATATGCCGCTGGAAGCGGAATTGTAGGCGGCAAGTTCTGGCAATTGGAAGCGAAGTTGTAGGTGACAAGGGCTAGCAGTGCATCCTGCCTTGCAGATCAGGGACTTGTTGATGAGGGTCATGATTAGGGTTTCGTAAGGAAAACCCTAGTTTCTTTAGCACTTGGTGACATCATGTTTTCATCGGAACTGAATAATCAAGAAAAAAAATCTCCGGAACATGCTGCTGAATGATCTCACAACTTCAACATAAATAATAATAGAATTGAGAATTCGAATCGAATCTTGAACAAATGATTAGAAAACTCCTCGAGAATCGAACTTGCTTTGATACCATGTTAGAAAATATAATGCAGAAGCGAATCTCAGAGAAAAGAATAAAAACATTGAGGAATGCCGGATTTAACGTGGAACCTTATTTCCTAAGGAGCGAGTTGAAACCACGGGAGAAGGCCTCAAAGGGCCATATGTTTCATTGAACTTTCTCACTGATACATGAGAGTGAAGGGCTTTTTATAAAGCCTTTATTGAGTCTCCCCTTCTCACAGACGGTCGATATGGGACTAAGCAACTGATGTGGTAAATGGATTTTGAAGGGATCCATTTACCCATCTACAACATAAGTGACGCATAACACATATACTCTAACATGATGGAAATGTGTTTAAGTTCCTCCGCACATCATTTTTGCTTGATGGGGTGATGCATGTCAAAAGGGATGATTAGAGCTGGAGGGGTGATGACTTTTCTGCTTCAGAATCCCACATTTTATGATTTCAGAGTGGATTTCTCTTTGGATTTGGTTGATTAGGAAGAATAAAGTATCCCAGAAGATCAAGCTGTTTGTGTGGTTGGTGAAGCGAGAGAGGTCGGTACCATGGTGTATAGGAGCAGGTGGGGAGCTGGGTTAGACCGAACCTGCCTGATTTGTGGTTGCTGGACCACTTGTTTCCATGCTCTATGGTCGCCTATGTTCGGGGGATAATGGGGATTGCTTCGGTGGATATGAATATATAATCAGTCGAGCTGCATTTTGGACGAGCTTTATATCTGGAAGGACGGACCGTGAAGACTGGCATATGGAATACGCCAAGGCAGGAGTAAATCACTAACCATCTTGTTGGCCAGTTGGATTGAGAGGAGTGGTGGTTTTCTAGCATGTGTGACATCAAATATACTGCATACAATGCGAATGCATCGAATGCGTCGGGGGTGTCATTGCAATTGTGGACTGTCATGCAAGAGGACATATTTTTTGTCGTCTTGTTGGTTTTAATGAGAATTGGATGGTCATTCTTTGGCTTCTCCAAAGAACGAAAAAGGAAAAAGGAAAAAGGAAACAGATGCCTAGTTTACTAGTTATTCTTTTAGAATTCAAAACCGTGATTCATTGAGTAAGCTAAATCCAAATGCATTCTATTTCCTTGTACTCAGTATATTTAACTTAATAGCTGGGGTGATGGTTTCAACTTCTCTCTAACGGTAGGTTGCTAAATTTCTTCAAAATTGCCTGCCTCTCCAGTGTTACTTGAGAAATGAATATGAGTTCTAGCTTAATGCCATGGATTACATGTATTTCATGGAATATGCCTGGAAACAACCTTGGATTGACACCCCCTCTGCCCCCTTTACCATATAGCTCCTAAGATCGACTCTCTGAAAATAAATCAACTTTTCAGGATTTACTCGAAGTAACCTTTGGAAAAGTAGAGTGCATCTTGGTTCGGCATAGGATTTATTTAGGTTTGTGTCAAAAAAAGGATTTATTTGTCGCTTTTTATATGTCTACCTTTTCATTTAGTTTTCATCTTGAGATTATCATATGAATCTAATCAGTTGTATTGTAAAGGAAGAGCATCTTGTTTCCTATATCTTAGCATGTTATCGCACAATCTGCTCTGTCACGAGTTATTTACTTCTCTACTCAAAATAGTCTTCTGACCCGATTTCGTGCTCTGGTTTTCGAAATTGCTTTTAAGGATTGAAAAGTTGGTTGAAATGTAGAGATTTCCGAGTGCAAATAGATTTGCTTATCCCACTTTATTCCTTATTATTTCGCTTTTTGCTGAACTTCTTCACTTGAAATCAATTGCACGTATTTGTTCAAATTTCTTTAGGCAACCCGAGTTTGTATCGATTCTTGGTCACTAGTTGGCTTCCAAAACAGTCCATTTTTTGTGGGTTTGTTATTCGTGCTTGTTGAGATTGCTTTTATAATCATCCCAGAACTTGGAAAGTATCTCCTATATCGTCAAATGTCGATAGAGCAGTCTCGTATACACACTACATGCGATGTTTACTGATTTTCCTGAATTGAACATATCGTATGACTTGCAGGCACTTGGTATGGAGAGGCTAAAGATGGAATTGCAGGCAAATGGGTTGAAATGTGGGGGCACCCTGCAGGAGCGTGCCGCAAGGCTTTTCCTTCTCAAAACAACTCCGGTGGGCAAGCTTCCCAAGAAGGTGCTTGCTAAGCCTTCCGGTGGCGGAAGATGAAATGCGGTATCAGTGTCCTCTTTTGCTCTGATTGTCAAATACAAGATCTTTGAAACTTATGCTAATGTTTTAACTGTAATGCTTAGTTGATGTTGTGAATCGTGGATCATGGAGCCATTGTCCTAGCATCTCTTGTTGAGTATTTGATACAATGTTTAATCATAATGCACATATAATATAGGAACATGCCTTTTTATGTTGATAGCTTCCATGTATCAAACCCGTACTTTCGTTGAGTTCAGCGTGCTCTTTTAAGGGCTTTGGAGCGTGTCTTTGGCATATAAATGGCTTTGGGAGGACACTTACAAAGTAGTGTATGAAAGAACCAGATGGAATCGTTTCGACCGTCGTCTCAGCATATCACGAATCTGTTTATGTACATACTCATTTGTTTGGATATTGGTGAAGATGGTTGCCATTTATGTTGGATTATCGAACACTTATTGCGCAAGTCTAATATGCTGGTCATCGGTTTCTTAATTTCAAGCACGATGGTTCTTCGCCCACCTTTTAAAATGTGCTTCGAGGTGAGTTAATTTGAACAGGCAATGCAAATATCTAGGTAAACAATAGACTTTTTTTTATTAAAACAATATTAATGAAAAAGTAAGTCGGAAATTGAAAATAGGTATCAAATGGCATCGGTGTGGATTTGAGTAGAAAGGGCCAAACTAATACTTACTAACAATTTATTTAAGTATAATTTATTTAATATTTTTTTAATGAAAATATCCGCTAAATAATATTCATTTAACGATTTTGGCTGACAATAGGTCGAATCAGACATTTTTTTGACTCGATGATAGATTCCAAAGTAAAGATGATCCTAGGTTGACATCAAGTTCATAAAGTAGGTAACCTTACTTCATGTCCTTTTTTAGTCATTTTTTATTTTTGTGAAAAATACTATAATGGATTTTCTTACTATATTTTTCTAATATGTCATTCAAATTTTGTCAAACACAGAGACTTCTAGGCCTTCCATTCAGATTAGGTCAATTACATTAATTCTAAGATTGTTAAAATTACCTGTTCTAGATGGATGGCATCTGAGTCTGTTTCTGTTAAAATTGAAATGTATATTAGGAGGACATAGTTATGAAAATTCATGGTAGTATTTTTCAAAAAAAAACCAAAAATAAGTATGGAGTAGTTAAAGTTACTTGCTTCATGAAGTAGGCTCCCATTCCTCTATTATAATTAATGTTATTGTATATTTTTCTTCTGATTAATTGAAACGATGGACATTTTCTTGATAAAAAGGGGGTAAATTCCAGTGAAAGGATCCAAAGTTTGCGGTAAATATCAAAGAAGGTCCTAACAAAAAAGCATAACTACCGGGGAGTTGGTATTTTAACCTTGTAATACTTTTCCTATGACACTCTATTTCTTCATGAGAATGATAAGACTGACCTCGCTGATGCGATATGTGTAACTTTACTCTCGTTACGGTCGTCAAAACCTGGAAAGATTTTTCATAGAAAGTGTTCGATTAATGACTGACCTCGCTGATGCGATCTAAATAACTTTACTTGTTACTGCCATCAAATCCTTGAATGATTTTTCTCATAGAAAGTGTTCTATTAATTATGTCACTTTCATATTTGTTACTACTATCATCAACTCCTTTATAACCTGATGCAAATGGATATGGATATATCCATATCCGATGTGCAATCGTATCTATTTTATACAGATTTAGATATATGTATCCTTATCTATTTTAAAATAAACATGGATGTGGGTATATCTGCAAATTTCTACATCCATACATCCATGTTATATATAAATATAATTCTAGGTTAACTATATGCAACATAATTTTGTAACATTTTCACCAAATTAGACATAACTATTACACAATATATACATTTAGTATATTTACAGCATGCACTTACGTTTAATTAAATTAATATATAGAATATTTCTAATTATATTTATATTCGATCTATATCAATTATACGTCTTTATGTGACAAATCGAACGGTGTTTATGAGAACCTTAGATCGTATAAGGTCAGTTTTATCATTTCCATTTGTGTTATAATGCTGAAAATTATATGCCAAAATGATCTAATTTTTAATCAGAATCCTTTTAAAATCCTTTTATTTAATTTATCAATAGTTAAAGTAACCCCATAGTTTGCTCTGCAAATCGACGTTGATCGTGCAATTAGAAAGATAACAGGGGGTGTGGTTGCAAAAAGGCCTCTCGTTTTGTTTAGTAATTATTCGTCAACATCAAACGGCGTTTCCTGATGTCAACCCCCTCCCTTCTTAATGCTAATGGCGATGCCAGCGGATTCTCCGCCTCCACTTCACTGCCATGGCAATGGTCTCCGACGCCTTCATGTCCCTCTTCGTGGACAGCCTCGTCGCCCTCGTCGAGTCCGAGATTGCCATGCTCCTCGGCGTCGACGCCGACCTCCTCGCCCTCCAGTCCAGGCTCCGGTCTTCTCCTCCATCCTCTCCGACGCCGAGTCCAATCGCATCTCCGACCGCTCCGTCTCTGACTGGCTCGCGTGCCTCCGAGATCTCATGTACGACGCTGACGACCTCCTCGACGACTGCCGCGCCGCCGCGTATAGGAAGGGATTCGTGGTGTAGGTGACGCGGTGCTTCCTGTCCTTCCGGTACGAGGTAGGGAAGAGGATCGCGAGGATCACCGATGATCTAAAGAAGTGGGAGGAGGAGACGAGGATTCTGGGACTGGTGGCGGGGCTCGGGATGAAGGATGCTGGCTTCTGGGCGCCCCCGATGACGTCGCCGCTGATTGTGGTGGAGGACTTCGTTGGGATCGATCAGGACGCCGCTGATCTGGTGGGGTTGTTGACCGGAGCGACCGGTCGCAAGTGTATGGACTATCTATCTATCTTCTATTCTCGTGTTCATCCCACTCCTTTTAGCGAAAAAGATCAGATCTTCCTGTTTTTTATGGCCCTCTGGTAGAAGTTCCTAGACAAGACTTCGACATTTGATCCAACGTCTCAACAGGTTACAACCGAGCGAGTCCTCTACCTCCTACCAGGTTAACACTGTGGATACTGCAGCAATGGTACGCTCAGGAATCTTTATCACGATTGCCACATTTCTTATTAATCATATGCCTTCTACTCCCATTGACGAGCATATACCTATCGAGGTCTTTTTTTCAGGAAAAGGTATATTTTGTGTCCCTCCAAAAGTCTTTGGTTGCCTCGCCTTTGTTCATCTTCTTGATCCTGATAGGGATAAACTTTTTGCTAGAGAAGTCAAATGTATTTTCCTGGGTTATGCTCGAAATCATAAATATTATAGATGCTACGACCCATGTTCCAAGAGATACTACATAAGTGCTGATGTTGCTTTCTTTATGTCTCTTCCCTACTACACTAGTTCTGGCACACTTGTATCACCTCCCTCAGTTACCACTACTCTTCTTCCCATTCCTCTTCCTCAGATTGATCACACCCCTTCTGCGCGTGCACCATCTCCTCAGGTATGTCCCTTGCCTGAGTTTTTACAAACTGAAGACACATATACATCAATGGATGCAGATACAAGTATCTCCGACAACTCAAGGAAAGCCTCAAGTGACATACCTATAGTCTTACGGAAGGGGATCAAACAGTGTCCAATCTCGATAGAGTACGAAACATCCAATCTCTGCAGTTGCAACCTTCTCCAGACTTGGCTCTACATACAAACAATTTGCCCAAGCAATCTTGAGTACAATTATCCCTCGTACAGAGGCAATTCACGACTCAAAATGGCGCTTAGCAATGGAAGAAGAGATGTCTTCCCTGATCTTTCAGAACGCATGGACACTTGTTGATCCTCTAGGAGATAATAGAATTGTTCGGTCCAAATGGGTCTTCACAGTAAAGTATAATCCAGATGGGTCCGTTTCTCTACAAAGCCCATCTTGTGGTAAAAGGGTTTACGTAGACTTATGATATTGATTTCTTTGACACCTTCTCGCCAGTTGCTTGTCTATCCAGTATAAGGATTCTCATGGTAGTAGCAATACAATTTGATTGACCCTTGCATCAACTAGATGTGAAAACACATTCCGTTATGGCGACCTCCAAGAGATTGTGTATATGCAGCAACCACCCGGGTTTGAGGTTCAAGGGGAGTGTTAGAAGGTTTGTCCACCATGTAAGGTCATATATGACCTCAAATAGAATCCTCGCGCTTGGTTTAAAAAATTATAAGAAGTACTAGAGAATATGAGCCTCATCGGATCTTTAACAGATCATTCTTTATTCATACGGAAGAATGGAAAAGGAACCGTGGTTATGCTGGTATATGTGGATGACATTATCCTCATAGGAGATGACCATGATGGTATTGTAGAAGTGAAGAAACAACTAGCAGGACAATTTGGTATGAAGGACTTGGAGCCTCTAAGATATTTCCTAGGGATTGAAATAGAAAGATCCAAGCGAGGAATAGTCATGTCATAATAAAAGTACACTACTGACCTGCTCCAAGAAATCAGGATGCTAGGATCCAAGCCAGATCAGATACTCATCGATTCTAAGGGACGCATCTACGAGGCAGGTGATGTTGAAGATAGTGGTCGATACAGACGTCTAGTGGGTAAGTTATTATATCTTACCATTACCCGATCGGATATCTCTCTTGCTGTCGGAAAACTGAGTCAGTTCATGGATTCTCCTACTTCAGCTCACTATGGTGCATGCATGATGATTCTAAGGTATATCAAATCATCTATAGGGAAAGGGCTACTATTCACCAAAGGCAACAACTTCGACCTCATGGCATATTCAGATACAAACTATGAAGGAAGCATGATAGATAGAAATTCTACTACCGGGTCTAGCACTTATTTTGCAGGAAATTTAGTCACTTGGAGAAGCAAGAAATAAGCCGTGGTTTCTCGCTCGAGCGTTGAAAGTGAATACCGAGCCATGGCTCTGGCTGCGACAGAACTAGTATGGATCCGTTCTATACTTACAGATCTCCACATCACTACCAGCAATATCATGGATCTCAGGTGCGACAATCAAGTAGCAATGCACATAGCCAACAACCCTTTATTCCACGAACGCACCAAACAAGTGGAAATTGACTGCCACTATATCATAGACCTGATATAGAAAGGGCTAATTCGTATTCAGAGCGTACCTTCCTCTGATCAGATGCCAGATATGTTCACCAAACCACTTGCACGCATACAATTCAAAAAACATTGTAACAAGCTGAGCATGATTGATATATATGCTCCATCTTGAAGGGGAGTATTGAGAAGAACTCTATTCATAAATCCTAGGGTTATATTAGTCATCTAATGTATAAGTTTTGTTGTATCCCTAACCCTAACTTTATGTCTCTCTACTTATATAAGGACCCAGGGATTCCTTTTTTCAATAAGAAAGTACAAGTTTATTCTTCTATTGAAGGTAATAACTAATAAGTTAACTAATCAATAAGGCTAATTGACCCTCGATTCACATTCATGCTTTTCCATTTCAGGATGTCCTTATAAAGTTTTCTGATATCACGGTGGTATGTAGGTTATGTGTAAAATATGATATTTGCTTTGTAACTTCCTATAATCACTCCGGGCAAAATTTCTCCCCATAGCTTCTTTTGTGAAGTCTATTGCTCTAATAATAATAGCTTCTTTTGTGAAATCTCTTGCTATAATAAATTGAGGTTTCAGTTTTCGATCAGGCCACATATTATCACGAAATTGCAAACAATGATTTAAAATAATTCAAAGAGACCGCTTGTTTAGGGTAACTCACGAGTCTACAAGAGAGATACGAGAAGCAAGACAAGGGATAAGTGGTGGATGGTGAGTGGTGGAATGATTATGCGGGAAGTGAAGGTTTTGTTGAGGAGGGTGTGTCATGGATGAGATGCCGAGAACAAAGAAGGAAGAGAGTGTGAGTGGGTTTGGGCAAAAGGTGAAGTGTGGAGCTAGCATCTATAGCTTTGATCATGGATGGATAGTGCAATGTAGTATGGTTTGAGGGGAATTCGTGCATATAGGAAGGGTTTGTCCATTGGTCGTAGGATGTTTTTCGAAGGGTCAATTTGTACCTTGAAGCGTAAGTGATCTGAGGGATCTTTCGTAAAGACTGCCCTCTTAGGCACATTCAAAAATGGAGAGATTACAATGGTGCACGTTTGGGAACTAATTGCTTGCTTGGTTTTGCCAGGTAGGTGATAATGTAGGAGGTAGGGTGGGGAGAAGGGTGATAGTTGGGAAGAATCTACTTGTAGGGGGAGGATGGTGCAAGGGAAATTAAAGTAGAAGTGGCAAACCTTCGTGGAGCACATTGGTTGGAGTCTTCATGGTAATGGAGTCATATTAGTACCCGTCAACGAACCATGAAGAATGACCCTAAACTTTCAAATATCCACTCAAATCATATGCCATGGGCACATGATCCGAGCCTGCCCATTTTCCACAAGTAAACGAATGGATTACCACATGTATTCTCGGACACCCAAATAGGTAGATGAGGAATGTGTTATCCAAAATTACGAGAATCTTTAGCCTTACCCAATCAATTATCGGCCCTTCCATCACAACTCAATAATACAATCTCTCTTCCTCGGCTTATCAAAACCTCATTGTCTCACCAGATACCTCCCATATTTGGTTCTTTGATACACCACCATCTCCACTTGACACCTCGATCCCTTTTTCTGATTCTTTAAACCATCAAGTGGCTGTGTCAACGCTGCGACCCTCCTTTAATGCCACAAACTTTCAAATAGTTGTGCCAACTTGTCGAGTCCTTTCTTCAATGATACATACTATCGAATGGTTGTGCCAACTCCTTGAGCTCCTCTTCTATTTTTGGTTCCTAGTTTTACGAATGGTTGTGCCAACTCCTTGAGCTCCTCTTCTATTTTTGGTTCCTAGTTTTACGTGAACAAGTTTTTTTAACTTGTGATATTTATACTTGTTAAAGAAATATGCCAAATTACCGTTAAACCATGTATTTGTTCAATCCACATGTTAATAAGTTGATTAGAGCCTTATGATTAATTTAATTGATTATTAAAATGATTTATCAATTAACTGTCTACTGTTCTATATTAACGGGTGCCCATAGATAATCCTTGATCTGTTTCAGACAATGGATCTCTGTTCTAACATATTGCCACTTTAGTCAAAGAAGATCGACTCATTAACCATGTAGGATGGTTCAAATCGTGTTATATGCAAATGGGGCAGGTACCCACCCCATGAACAACCCTAGTTGTCGGAGATAGGGGTCCAGTTTTAAATGAAATGCTTAATATGGAATATTCATGGTCTTCATGATCGGGAAAAGAGGAAGGTGGTGTCCGATCTGATGATGGTTTGGGGGGGTGGGGGATGAGTCCGGGGAGTTGCAACGGGGAACTTGGTGCAGTTCTTGCAGTGGTTCTCAAAAGGTTGCCAGATGACTTACAATTGATGATCTCTTCAATGTATGGTTTGATGGTGGCATCGGGTTATTGAGATGATATGGCTAGATTTGGAGATGTTCGCTTTTGTTTCCTATCTTGACCTGGTTGATTGTAGGGATGATAATGGTGGTCATGTATGGTTGGACGATTTTTTTCATTTGATTGGGGGGGTTCTACTGGAGATGATGGTCGCATTGTACCACAGTTGAACCTGGAGAAACTTGTCATTTAGATTGAGACTTAGCGATTTTTCATCTATGCGGGACTACTACATGCCTTTCATCTATCTATTTAAGGGATGCCCTATACGGCTATACCATATGGGGTCATACTCCTTTGATTTGGGAGTTAGGGGTTGAGGCCCTCTTTGCTCTGTGTTTTAGAAATCATGGCTTATAGAGCAGAATTCAGAGATTAGCTTGGATGATAATAAGGTTGGAGCTAAGCTACTTAACCTTTAAAGGTATTCAACAACTTGAATATGCGAATTACCATTACCAAGCTTGCCCAAGACAACTGTCTCAATTCAGCGATTGATGTCAAATAGGTTTATAATCGGTGGAGAATGTATTAGGTATCTTCGAGGTAAAATAAGGCTCCTAAGGAAGATGATCCTACTTCAGGACAATCTTATCTCAAGACAGCTATGTCAAGATCTAGATTGTACATTATGTCTGTAATGTCCCGGGCTTAGGTCCCCGGTCCGTTAATGGAGAAAACTGACCCTGACAACTTGTTGGGTTTGGACCCAAATGGACCCGTTGACAACCACCTAAAATTCTTAAGCTCAAGTTTTCAAGTAGTAATCCCCACCACTTGTAACCCACTCTCACACTTTGTGAGTTTTATACGTGGGACTATGCTTGGGGGTATGAGTGTTACAACCTTCCCTACTTATAATCGCAATGTCTTCGTTGCGACATGCCCTATCACTTATTTCCAATGACAGTGGCGGTTGCACACTCCGGGTTGCCATTTCCTCCTATCTCTTTGTAGGGTGGCTCCACCTCTCGGGTAGCCCTTTCCATTATCAGAGGGAAATTGGCTCTGATACCATTTGTAACATCCCGTGCTTAGGTCCTTGGTCCATTAACGGAGAAAACTGATCCTGACAACTTATTAGATTCGAACACATATGGACCCGTTGATAACCACTCAAAATGCTTAAGCCAAGTTGTCAATTAGTAATCTCCACCACTTATAACCTACTCTCATACTTTGTGAGTTTTAGATGTGAGACTATGTTTGGGGGTATGCGTGTTAAAATGTCTCTATATGAACACAATCTCTCATCACAAGAAAGAAAAGTGTAGACCCATGTGGAACTCTTTTGATATTATGTTTGATTGGAAGGAGATACTAATATGTCAACTCACAGGTCACCAGTGGTGACCTGTGAGTATATGTAAAGTTTCCACAGTATCCTAAACCCTGAGTGGGAGGTTTTAAATTACTTAGCAATCTCCAAATGACCAAAAGCATCTTTGGGAGTGAGTGTGGAAGTCGCAAGCATTCATTTTCTTTGGAGGCCTCAACCATGAGTGCAAATTTGTTTGAAGACATTCTTAATGTTGACAAGAACCTCCCTTAAGGAAGGTGTACTGCTAGATCAATTATGAGAGGTCGACATGCGATGAAAGTCAAGTCGGTTGACTTTTAGGACATTCCCACTAACATGATCCTTTCCTCGCAATAACGGTACAAGTATTAGGGCCACAAAGTGTGGACCGGATACTAAATGTGCTTTTTGTAACAAAAAGAATTGTGTGATTGATAGATGTTGGGAGCTCTGGAGGCCAAATCCATTAGCAATTTCTACATAATTTCTAATTACAGAAGGTTGTTGTCATTAGTGACGATCCACCAATATGTGGAGAAAGTGGTCCTAAGGATCTTGCTAATCAAGTTAGGGATCCTCAGGATGCTTTTTCCGAAGTCATGATTGAGAAAGAGAGATGTTTTGATCTGACGAATATCAACCAATGTCTACTTGTCCAAGGCAACGAAGATAGCTCTACTCACATGAACATAGCTAGAAGGAGATGCTGTGATAATTTGAAAGTAAAAAAAAACAAGACAAGTAGGTATAAGTTGCTTTAGCATGGACTCTAATCGGGTAAACATCACAACATGAGTCTTTTGGACGCGAGATTTCACAATCGCTCCAATCATACACTAACAAATTGCTTAGAACCTCAGTAATCCAACAACAATACATATATACTTTGGAACCTACTAGAGCAACGCTATCTTCCTCAATGAAGAAAGACTCCTGACAAAACAAGCACCTGGTAGATTAAACATACTATTAGAATCAAATATGCAAATCACACACAAAGATGGATACAATGATTTACATGGAAAATCCTACATAAAGGGAAAAAACCATGAGGGCTCCTAATTTTCCTCACTATAGATTCAGGCTCTTTACTAAGGGATGCGTACAATATAGAGAAGGATGGGTATATGATCCCTCATTGCAAGATCTGTTTATCCATATAAGCACATTAACTTAACACTCCCTCAAGTTGGGCATACAATTTCACTCTAAGAGTTGGGCATACAAGTCCACCGTACCCAACTTGCTTACATTCAACTCAAATTGTACTGTAGGCATCCCCTTTTTGAAGAGTCAACAACGTGATCGATAGACTTCATGTAAGGAAGACACAATAATCCAGAATCAATCTTCTCACTAGTGAAGTATATATCAATTTCCAAATGCTTCATTGTCATGCATTACAAGATTGTTGGCCAAGTTTATTGCAACCTTGTTGTCACAAAACATCTTCAATGGCATACTAAATTTGATGAACAAATCATGGAGAACAACTTTTAGCCATAGAATTTCTGTAACGCCATTTGCAAGAGCATGATATTCAACTTCAACACTTGATCTTGAAACCACATTACGCTTCTAATTTCTCCAAGTAATCAAATTTTTACATAGATATACTGCATAACCAGAGATGGATCTTTTGTCATCAACAGAGCTAGTCCAGTCAATAGTAGTGTATCATTCAATTGCGATCTCAGGATTTTTCTTGAACATAAAACCTTTTTCTGGTGATCCTTTTATGTAGCATAGAATTCTATTCACTGCATTAGCATGAGAGGTGGTAGGAGCATGCATGAATTGACTCATCACATTTACAGTGTATGTAATGTCCATCTTATAAGGGTAAGGTAGATCAATCTTCTCACCAATATTTGATGAAGAATAAAAAAGAAAAACATACATAATGAAGAGAAGGAAAAAAGGCAATTCGCAGCCTAATATCACCTCAGGAACTTCACCTTAAATCACAACAACTGTCCCGGTCATAGAGGCGACCACATGCTTCGACAGAGCGAGATGTCCATGTCATATAGGCGACCACATGCTTCGACAGAGCGAGAAAAATCGCAGCCCTCACTCCTAAACTTGTTGGATTGGTTGTTATCTAGATTACAGCTGCAACCCTCTTTGTTCATGGGAAAAACCGTGCACAGTTGCTCTCTAGAACACAACAACAACCAAGGGAGATGAACTTCAAATCTGCCTCTTTCCCCACTTTATGGGAAGGGAGATAAATTCCCTTGTAGAACACAACATCAACCAAGGGATTCACCACACTCTTACAAGTTAAACTAGGCACATGGCGGAGGTCAATCCCCTCGCAAAACCACCAGATAAATGGCTTTAGACTTCAGTTTTGACGAGCATGGGTTCCTCTATGGCAAGAGCTTCATATATTGGGTGAATATCCAACTACAACACATCGGCTTCTTCATTGTAGACACCCAAACGAAAATTTCAACGAGGCTCTGATACCATGTTAGAATCAAACACCCAAAGCACACACAAAGATGGGAGACAGGGATTTACGTGGAAATCCTATGGAGAGGAAAAACCACATGGGCTCACAATCCCTAATCTTCCTCACTATAGGGTAGGATTCTCTTCACTAAGATGAATTCCACTGAGAGGGATGAGTACAATATATATAGAATGATGGGTAAACGGTCCTTCATCCAAAGATTTGTTAATTACCGATATGGGCACAATAACTCAACACACAACAAAATACAAATACTTATAAACCTCAAATGATAAAATGTATGCATACACATCTAGAACGATCTTATGGTAGGTCTCTTATAGTAGGTGATTGCAATTCAGCTATAATTTGTGCAACAAAAAGTAGATGTAAAGTGAGGTACACAAGCTTCTTGAACTCTAAAAGATTATCTCTTAGTTTTGGATAAAATAATGAAGTCGTATATTTTTTAGTTGCATGGAGAATAAACGGCCAAGTTTTAATATACATAAAGAGAATCATTCCAACATGGCAAAGGGATAAAAATGGCATACTTTGTAAGACAGCGAGTTGTGAGTTCGGCTTATCTTTATTGCAACACTGCCCACCTCATTTTGAATATTTGAGTCATTTTGAAGGTTTTAGGATATGTAATTGTTGGATATGGTCAGACTACTTGAAATGTGGTTAAACTAGTGGAGTAAACTCACTATAGGGGCATACTTCGTAAGAAAGAGTGAGTTTTTAAGGGTCATGATGTAAATATGAAGCGCACAAAGCCTAAAATGCAGTAACGTTGTTTTGCACATGTTTAGTTGCCCGGTTACTAGGAAGCACAATCATCCTCTTTTCACACCCAATCTCAATGCCACTGCCTGTGGGAAAACATCCTTCAAGGTTGCAAAAGTCGGTATTCAGTTGATCAGGTGACAGGTCACACCAGTCGGGCGACTAAACGGATTAAGTTAGACTTTAGTTGTTTTGTATATTTTAGTCATTTTAAATATATAAATCAATATGGGAAAAAGGACCCTACACCGACGAGTGCAGGAAACTCCCTACACCCGGCATAATTTTTCATTATTTTTTGATTTTTTTGAAATGAAACCTTGGGGGATTTAGATTACCATGTATCACCATGTTGTCATTCCAAATTCAACTTAATTCGAGACTTCTATCATCTCCACCAAGAATACCAAATTTAACGCTCTCAGAATTGCTGAAATTGACCATGTCTAGATGAACGTGTTAGGAATGTTTGTTTTGCATGAAACTTGAAACACATATTCCCCTCAACATATTAAGTAAATCCCCAACTTTTAATTAAAAAAATAAAAATAAAAAAGTAATCGAAAAATAGGGTGGGTGCAGGGAGTTTCCTACACCTCAAGGTGCAGGCTCCCTGCCCCCAATCAATATTTATACATATATTCATATATATATATATATACATAGTTTTATATATTTTTATATGCTATCATATAATGAAATAAAATAAATAATTGATTCAAATCAAACATTAAGCATCTTAGATTAAGTTTTATGTAAAAATCGGCCTAGTTGGCCTTTTTTGCAAGCTTGACAGACCTCGTTCTCAATCTGCCCGAATGAGAAGGCCTTGTCTGAAGCTCCAAGGCTAATACTAGATTGGTCTTGTCTTTTAGAAATTCAGAGAATCCGTATAATGTATGCACCTTCCTTATCCCTCTCATACAATAGCTTTGGAGAAAGAGAAAGAAATGCCCAAGGGGACGGGAGCCATGGTATTACATTCTGAGAAAGCTTGCTTGTGCCATTCCATGGTCGTGCCCGTTCTTACTTTTAGGAAGGGAAAAGACCTCTATCTTGACCTGCACCCTTAATATATCGATTATTTTATATAAGTTTGATAATAAAAAAGGATTTGTTTGTACTGTTGGTTTCTTTAACAAAACGGGGCAGAGCCTCGTTTCCGAATGTTGTATATACTGTGTGATAAAAGCCTCTTTTGGAGGTTAATTTTTTGAAATCTTTTATTTAAAATACAACTTTGATGTTGTATGCATCCAAACAGGTCCCATCTACGCAATCACAGGGATGCCAGGGATCGGGAAGACAACTCTGGCTCAAAAAGTTTTCAATGATCCAGATGTGAAGTCCCATTTTCAGCTCTTGTTTTTGATGTGTTTCAAAAGAGTACCAATATGTTGATTTGCTGAAGCAAATTGCAAGGAATGCTGTGCAGACCGATGGGGCAAAAGATAAGAGGGAGATCTATGGCGATGCAAATACTCGTGCAGAGCTTGATTCCATTGTTAGGGGTCTTGTTGATGGTAAAAGGTACCTTCTAGTGCTCGATGATGTGTGGGACGGGGATATTTGAGAGGAGCTGAGAAAGCCATTATATAGTGGGGGAATGAAAGTAGGTTGCTGATAACAACCAGGAATAACGACGTTGCTAAGAAGATCAGTGCTGATTACATGCACCCTGCAAGGCAGTTATCTGATCTGAGTGTTGGGTGATGTTGTGTAAGGTCATCTTCAACAATAAACCTAGCGAGCAAGAGATCAAGATATTGCAGGAGACTGGCAAGGAGATGGCAAAAGAAGTGTAAAGGTCTTCCACTATTCGTGAAAACAATTGGTGGGTTGCTTATGACAATTTAAGGGTTTGAAAGATGACATAGAGCCAGGACTTTTGTTGAGCTATGAGGATTTGCTATCTCATCTGAAATAGTGTCTCATTTACTGCTCATTGTTCCCTGAAGACTTCAGGTTTCACCAACATTGTCTTGTGCAGATGTGGATTGCAGAGAGGGATTCGTGAAAGGTGACGAGGAAAGGAGGAGTTGGGGGAGATGTACTACAAGGTGCTGGTGACTAGAAATCTCCCCAACCAATGCCTGATTATTATAATGGGAAAGGATGCACAATTCACGACCTTGTACGCATCCTTATTTGTCATGCTTCCCAAAATGAGTATACTTGTGGTGATCCACACATGCCGCATTTTACAAGGCCACGACATTTATCATTTGTAGATAAGGAGTCATCAGTCATTCCTAGCATTACTAGAGAGCAGGAGTACATGAGGACGCTCCTATTGTCAAGAAATCCAACAATAACAAGCATACCCTCCGAGTACTTTGAGAAGCTCGGGAGACTAGGTGTTGGATCTCACCTACATAGGAATCTCGAGCCTGCCAGATTCCCTGGGGATCTCATACATCTGATATTCTTGAATGTTGCATTTACCAAGCTTAAAGCGCTTCCTGAAACAATCAATAAGCTTAAGAATCTTGAGACCTTGAAGGCAAATGGTTTGAAGTTCTTGGTCAAGCTTCCTGTGGGCATCGTGCGGTCTTAAACCTCAGGCATTTGACAGTGGGCTCCACTTTTACTCAACTGAAGGAAATGCCGACCGGCATAGCAGGATTAACTAAGCTCAGGACACCTGATTGATTTGTTGCAAATAATGGAACGCAGTCTAACATTTAAGAGTTGGGAGACTTGCACATTCTTAAGATTGTCACGGTTTGCGCTCTGTCGTACAGAAAGGAGCCACGCAGTTTCCAAAGCAATTTGTCAAGTGATACATCTGAAGATCTTTCCTCAGCTCGAATTCCATGGAGGAATGAAATTGCAGAGGGAGGCTATAGCAGCCACTCACTCATGACTCCTTTTTGTTAATCTTAAGAATACCTTTTCTTCATTTTATATATGTCGAACTTCGAGCATTTTCAGGGTACTCTCAAGCAGCACAGCGATGCGAGGCAACAAACTAAGATGTGTGATTGCAGCTATGCAGAGCTGGCTCCCAGAGATAGCAGCAGCTACGATGGACACCGAAGAAAATAAAGTTGCCGAGCTGCAACGTTTATTACTGCAAATCTTGCATAATTTTCGCACCTATTTGGATGTGAGATAACGTCTTCTTGTCCTAGGATTAGCTTTATCCCGGAATAAGTTATCTTAGGACAAAGTGGTCATATCAGATTGCATTATGTTTCTATCAGATTACATCATCAAGCATATTTCCATCTACAATATTTATTCTTTTCCTACACTTACAGTGAACAAAAATAAGATATAAATCCCAGTTGTTCTTTAGCTCTCAATCGATATTTCGGGCCCGTTTGGTTGATGGGGTGGGGTGGGATAGGGTATCCCACCCTTGAGAGGGATGGTAAGATATGGATAACCTGATTTAAATAGTAGATGTTTGGATAGAGGGTGGGTTTAGTTGGAGTTGGATGTGACATGATTTGATGTGATGACTGATTGTAGTTATTGTGATTGTGATTGATTTATGATAAAATATTATTTAAACAATGACCATGATTTTCTATTAATACTTTTATATTGGAGAATTTAAAGTTCACACCGTATAATTTATTTCCAACAACAAAATATGTATTTAAAAAGACAGATGTGTATCATCGTTAGATTCCTGTATACATTGTTCATCCATTTTCTTTGCAATCTTGAATGCATAAATGCATTTACGATTGGGAAGGTCGACATCCAAAATTTTTCCGATTGCACCGCCAACTACCCCAATTTGAACAATTGCAATATGTACATATTACGATCTATTGTAGTAGGAAATAAGTTACAATGTGATGACACACCAACAAGAAATATTTTTCAGTAATATATAAACAATCAACCCTCATTAGGAATAGTCCCACCATACCATGATTACATTATCTAATGAGAAGACTACAAAAAAAACTGTACTCATATCACACGCTTATCAATCATGCAGTCTTCCACGCCTCAATTCCTGCATCTCGCATTTGCAGTCGCAATGACTCAACCATCTCCTCCAAGGAAGATCTCGTGCCCCGTGCATCATCTAGCTCCGAGTAGAGACATCCCAATTCGTTATCTTTTTCTTGTATCTGTTTCAAGGCATTTTCAGGCCTTTGTATGTTGAATGCGTACGATGGCAATTCTTCCATATATCGAAGGTGCGCTCCACTACATTGCACAAACTAGCGTGATGATGATTAAATAAGTCTTTATGATTTTCATACTGACAACCACGTGCTTGCCAAGAAAGAAGATTATATAGGGCACCTCTGTATGAAGCGATGAATGTTTCTGTATTCGAGTAACCATATTCTACTAAATATTTGCAGCCCTCAGGGACAACAAAAGAGCCACTCTCGACAGAATCACGAAGAACGGTCATATCTGCACAGAAACCCTCCTAACCAGTAATGGCGTATGTAAAACATTGGTTGAAGTCAATAACAACCATAACATTTTGTGTTTGAAATAGTTTCCCACATTGATATGCTCTTTCTTCTTCAAGATCAACATGAGCTGGAATGTATATCCCATCTATCGCTCCTATCACTCCCTTTGCCATAGAGGGAAAATGAGAGGAGTAGGTTAGCCGAATAAAAGTCTTTTATATTCGGGAATTTACTTTGAAATACAGGTAGTATCGAGGGTCTGAAGTGATTTTCTCCGGAGTCATGGGCGGAGCTAATCATATATATGTTGGAAGAGATTTTTAAGGGTTTTTAATTGTTGAAAATAAAAGTATTATTGCAACCCAAAGAATCCTTCAACAAAATATTATTTTAATTCTTAAACTAAAATAATTACAGAAAATATAACAAGAGAAAAGTGTTATTTGATTTAACCTGTATAACAAGAGGATCGAAATCATGGAGGCTACAAATTTTGAGGATTTTTCTAATAAAATTGAAAAATCAATAAAAGAATAAGGAATCTCAAATGGAAACTATCTTGATTTTTGTGAGATTTTCATCTTTATAAATTTTTTTGGTTATATATATATTTTCTAATTTTCTATTTCTAATTTTTTTAATTTTTTAATTTTTTAATTTTTTCCAAACAATTAATTTTTCAAGGCAAATTTATACACAAAAGAAATGCATTTTTTGGATTTTTCAAATATGGTAAAATGATAAAAAATGCCTAAGGAACATATTTTTGCATTTTAATAACTTTTTATTAGTGTTAAATCTCTTGCCCTCATTCTATCTCATTGTATATAAGTTCGCTTGATGGTCAGTCTTCTTTGATCTTTTCAGCCTCCACAGCCTTCTTCGCCATTAAGTCCGGGTCGTTGAGTCTGCCTGCTGGGCTAGGACATCTAATCGACAGCCAGTCCCCCGAAGGCGAGGGGCATCTGTCTTCAACCTATGAGAAAGGACTAGGGGCCTTCGATCTATGAGAAGGCAGAAAGAATGATGGGGATTTTCAACTCTACTTTTTTGATCTCTTCTAACTTCAGTCGGATGTTGCTTTTTTTGAGTGATTTTCTTCTCGATTTTCCCACGTAGTTCGTCGGTCAAACCAACGATTCTCCTCTTCGTGAAGTCATAGATAGAGTCTTCGCTTTTTCTAGTATGACTTCTAGAAATGCCATGAAAGAACCATCCCTTCCTATTTCAAATGAGACCAAAAAGCCTTCTATACCATTGCATTTTAATAACTTTTTATTAGTGTTTTCGGTGATTTTTCAAAATTTTTTGAATTTTTAAGATTTTTAAAATAAATAAAAACAGGAGAAAAAAAATAAATGTCTGGTTTTTTTAATAATAGCAAACAATAATAAAATGCAATGCATTCTTTTACAATGAAGAAGCACACAACAAGAATATAACAAAAATTTTCTAGAATTTATTAAACATGAAAAATATTTATTTAAACAAGGAAAGCATGCAAAATAAATGTCTGGAATTAAATGACTAAAATGGAATTATTCAAAGTCTCTGCATTAAAATAAAACATGAAATAAAAACAGGAAAAAGTTTGCAATTTACCCAGTTGGGGCGTGTGTTGCACGTGCTGGATGCTGGTGGGGACTTATTGCAAATTTTAGGACCTATGGGTGGGGCAGATTTGATATTTGCCCAGAATTAGTCTATTAGGGTTTACAGTGGACTTCTTCTTTCGTTCCACACCCAAAATCAAAAGGGAAGGGGGCGCCACCCTCTGTTTCTTCCTTCCCAAACAGGGGCCGGCGACGACTTCAAGGGTTAGCGCGCGGGCGGTCGGCTGGCTGCTCTACGGCGGATGGACTCGCGCGATAAATGTGATTCGATGGAGGTTCTTCGTGCTCACGCGAAGGAGGTTGATCAAGGGGCGTCGGCTTGCGCAAGGGCACTGCTCCAGGAGGTCGGAGTAGGCGCGATGTGATGAGCGATCGGGCGATCAAGGCTAAGTGATATCAAAGGTTGTTACGACCTCAACCACCCAAGCCAGACTCAATAAGAAAATAAAGACCACAATGTAAACAATCAAGCTCAAAAATTTAATGTAGCGGTCTCCGCTATTTATTTAACTTGGTTAGTGACCAGGGTCGAACACAAGGAGCACGAGCGAAGCCTACGAAGTAGTCGAGAATCAGAAAATGAAAGGCATCTTTTGGCAAAAAATTTTATATTTTCTAATAAGAAAACAAATAGATAGATAAAGAAAATCAAACTTAAATAATTTTTATTAAAGCTAAAAATTGCTAAAAAAATTGAATTAAAAATATTTTTATATTTTTAAAATATGCAAGTGTTTTTGGTGATTTTATGATATTTTCATATTTCTAGATTACTTTATAAAAATAAAGCAAACACAAAATAAAAACGCATTGTTTAACCCTGACCAAAAGGCAAAATTAAAATGCTAAAATTACCCAAAAGTCCTGATTGCTATTTTTATGACAAAGTAAATAAAAAGGCCTAATTACAGAAACTGAAAGCTCATTTTTTTATTTTTTAGAATTTTTAATAATTTTTAAAAGATTTTCAGTCTTTTGAGATTTTTATGGGATTTATAAAAGATAATGGAACAAGAATGGTATTGAAGTGAAAAAACTAAAATAAACACACAGAAATTATTAGGGAATTTTTGAGGGTATTTTTATATTTTTGGGTATTTTATAAAATAGACAGACACATTTTTAGGGGTTTTTATTTTTAGAAAATATCAAATAAAATCAAATCGAGTCACAAAAATTACCAAATATATTACACATTAGCAGGAGCTAATGGTAATTTTTGGAGTAGATTCAATAATTATTTGATCGAAAAACAAGGCACACAAGCTTTAAGGACCTTTCTGCAAATATCTTAAAGTTTCCAAACTAAATGATAACATATACAAAAAGTCCAAGGGCACTAGTCAAAAAAGCCCACGAAATTAACGCACATGCTCAAATCACCACATAGGGGCATAAGTGTAAATATAGAAAATATTTCATTCAAACAGTAACCATCGGAAAGTCCAGAACAAGATATGCAAAAACACCACAAAAGCACGTGGGTGTGCACGTGTATTCAGACTGGGAGGACTAATATGCAAATACTGGAAACATCAGGGTCTAATGTGCAAAAAGTTTGAACTACAACTTTTACTAATAGACTAGAAAATAAAGCATGCAAACTGCAGGGAAAATAATGCAATATACCCTCAGCGGGTGCGTGTGGTGCAAGATGAAGTGACTGGAACAAATAGGAAAATGTAAGGGAAATGGGGGGTACATGAGGTTATAGGCGAACTCTACAGCTTCAGGAGAAGGTGATCGACGAGAGTGGCCTCGAGCAAGCTGCGGAAGGTCGGTAGGCTTATCGCGGCGGCGCACGCCGGCCACGAGGCTAAGCAACATGGCTGCTCCTCCAAACTTCGATCCGAAGGGACCCTTTGGAAGCTGTCACTCAACCGGAGGTGGCTAGGGCTGAAGGGAGGCGAGAGGCGCAAGCTACTGCTCCCGGAAGGTGGAGGAGATGATTTAAAGGGTTCCCAGGAGGTTGGAAGATTCAGGCGAAGGCACGCAACCCTAGAAAGATCCATGCCTTCCTAGAGATCCGGAAGGTCTTTGATCCAAGGAGAGGCCACGAGCGAGGAATCGGGGCGAAGGGATGCGTGACCTGACTGGAAGAATTGGGAGAAATTGGTCCGACGAACGAGATAGGGTCAGGTCAAGCCTGGAAGAGGGCATTGACCCGAGTCAACAAAGTAACGTGGACCAATCGGATAATTCGAATGTACAAATACTTACGAATTCAATAAAAAATAATAAATGATTTTAAATAAAAAGTGTATAAAATGAAAAATATTTATTATTTTTCAAACTATTTTTCTGTAATTTTTATTTATTTTTATGAAAAATAAATCAATCTTTATACAGTATAATGTATTATGTACATGTATAATATACCTATGTATTTTGTACAAATATTTTTATCTTTTTATTTTTACATAAATACCCACTTTTTATATTTTATTTACTTACAACATAATTTTTAGAGTATAAAATAATTTTTATTTGATTATTATTATTTATTTACAATTGTCTATAATAAATAGAGAGTAAGACATATATACATGTATTTTATACAAAGGAGAGGATTTTATTTTTATTTTATTTTTCTGATTTTTGTTTTATTTTTAGGACCATTTACAAGGAGGTGAAATGATCATTTTATTTTGATTTGGTCAACAATAATTATTTAGTTACATAAATAATATGTACAAAATAGAGTAGGCCCTATCTCTCTCTACTTGTTTTATTTGGCAATCATGCCAATGCTTGACCTTCTCTTGGGGTTCGGGCCACTCTATATTTATTCGAAATACCTCCTTCCTTTTTCTTTTCCTTCATTCTTCTATTTTTGCACAAATACATGCTAATTATGTAATATTAACAAATGCATGCATAATGCTAACTTATTGTATTTATATCTATTTACATGATGCTTTGCCAAGATAAATAGCTAAAATAAAAGAATAAAGAGTGAGAATCAGGGATTCATCACCCCCTATACTTTACCTTTGCTAGTCCCATAGCAAACACTTATTTGAAAAGAAGTGAAAAAGAAGAGGAAAAGAAAAAGAAGGAGAATCAAGGTTGATTATTAAACTTGTCTTCATTAAATTGAAGTATGGAGCTCAATCAGACCTTTGGAGTAATAAATTGTCGGAACCTTATTTGGACCTAGGTTTAAGACTCAACAGCCTCTAAGTTCCATTAATCTATGATCAAGACTCCTCAATAATCCAGATCAGAACAAGTCTACATACACAAACTCTAATGACCATGAATCGTTTCTTGTATTGTGTAAGTGATATGTAACTCCCCACCTCAGAAATGACACGATAATAGCCTCCCTCAACAAGGTAACTCTAATTCCCTAGTCTGGCAACTCTTTCCTTGAGGAGCGGGGTATTCCCTTCTAAGTTCAAGTTCAACCGGCTCAAGAATAGGGGAAAGAAGAGAATAGACCGTGGCCAGTGTAGCCACGTATCCCTGGGAGCCTAACCATTGTAGCTAAGTCTCCCGCTGCAAGCTTCATGAGATGAGAATGGGTAACACAAGCTTTGCCTTATTTGTCTATATACGCTCTGGCATGTATTTCATTATCTATCAGGCCCTCCACTTTTTTTGGAGTTTTTCTTTCTTTTGCACATTTTTTTGATGTGCATATGTACAACATATCTACATGGTGCAACATATATACATAATGCCTTTTTCCTCTTGAGCCAGTAAACTATCACTCTTTTGAAGCATTATTGCAACCCACAACTCCTGTCTTTAGACCTCACTGCCGCCAGACCAAGTTGAGGCACACTTCCTTCCCTAAGAGAAGATGAGAGGTTCCGCCTAGAAGTACTACCCTCGTATGCTACCCCAAGCCAAAGGAAACTGCCTCCTCACCACCTCATCCGTAGAGAGCTATGTCCAAGGTGCTGGTGCAAGTAAAGCCATTGTCTGTGAGAGTCATGTGTGCGTCGTTAAAGGTTCTACTTAGGCTCATCAAGATGACATGCGATCATAGCCTAGTGGACTCAAAGAATTAAGTCACCAACGGAACTGAAAAGTCTCAACCCAGAATCCTATAAGGTTCCTCTTAGAATTAAGTGGATTAAGGTCTTAACCAAGCTTCATTTTCTAAAATTCCAGGCTAGTATAAATGTCAACTATGATTTAGAAGAATGTACAAGTATATACAAAAATATTTTTATGCAAAATTTTTGAAAATATGCAAAATTTTTGAAAATGGTTGACTGTATGCATGGATGCAGAAGTTTTGCACAAGTGTTTTGCAAACTTTTATTTTTCAAACATTTTAAAAAAGTTTGTACTATATACATAGGTTTGATACCAAAATATTTACAAACCTTTTACAAACAAAACATTTTTACAAACATTTGTACAAAAATAGTTATTATAAATAGCTATGTATGTGCAAGAAAGACTTTTATGTACAAGAAAATTTTTAAAGTTTTTACGATTTTTAATAGTTGATTTTTAGCCATTTTATTTATCAACAAACTCACACAAAGTACAAGTTATGGCTAAAGTAGATATGTAATATATATATGGCACCCCCTATACTTAGCTCGAACGATGTCCTCAGAGTGAACAAAGAGCGATGAAGAAGACATAACTCGTGCTTATTATAGGGAAGTGAAAGAAATGCTATACTATAATGACAAATCAAAGAATAGAATGAAGAGGGCTCGGTGTTTCCCCCTATACTTAGGATCAATTAATCCTAAGTACAATAGACTGTGCACAAAGGGAAAACCAGGTGAAAGGATGTACATGGTCTACCTTCCCTATACTTAGAGTAAAATATCCCTAAGTATAGGTATCAAATCATAGGTAAAAAGAATCAAAAGAATAATCAAGAATCCGACATCCCCTATACATAGGGTAGAGTGCACCCTAAGTATAGCATAATTACAATATACATATAGGGTGTTAGACGAAAGAATGAAATGGTATGGACATCTGGATCTATACAAGGCAGAAGACAATGATAATCACGCACGAGATGCAACTGATGTGAGTCAAAGACCACATCTCATGCAAAATGAATCGGGGCGACACCAACGATCAACGGCTCATGATCTAGATATGGTAGGCGCTGACCTTTAACACGAAAGGTGGACTCAGATGACATTTCAGATATGTCGATACTACCATTGTCATGCACCTTTCGGACCAGGTATGGTCCTTTCCACTTACTCTACAATTTCCCTGAAAATAATCTAAGCCTAACATCAAACAACCATACTCTCTGATATAGCTCAAACTGTTTATGGCTGATATGAGAATCATGCCATATCTTTACTAGCTCCTTATACTGTAGGCTGCTTGAAAAGGCTGTATCTCTCAGCTCCTCCAGGGCTGCCAATTCTGCCTTCCTTTGATCACCTATACTCTCTGGATCCAATAATATATCAGTGACATCCCAAAGTGACTTGTGCCTAATCTCAACAGGTAAATGGCAGGGCTTGCCATAAACGAGACAAAAGGTAGATGTACCCAAAGGAGTCTTGAAGGAAGTCCGATATGCCCACAAGATCGAGTCCAAAAGCTGTGCCAATCTTTTCAGTCTGGGCGGACTACATTCTGCAGTATCATCTTGATCTCTCTATTCGATGCATCAGCAAGACCATTGGTTTGAGGATGATATGGAGTGGAAACTCGATGGTCAATGCTGAACTTATTAGCAAGGGCCTTTACCTTGTCGTTGATAAAGTGAGACCCCATCAGATATCAATACTCTAGGCACCCCGAACCGTAAAATGATATTCTTCTTAAAAAATTTGCAAACAGTCTTAGCATATACGGTTCAGGCGGGAATGGCCTCAACCCAACGACCCACATAGTCAACAATCAACAGAATGTACTCGAATCCCTGACTCTTAGGGAATGGACCCATGAAATCGATGCCCCATGCGTCAAAAACCTCACAGAAGTGAATGGGCTGCATTGACATCTTATCACGCTGTCCACAAGTGCCCATCCTCTGACAGTCAGTACACCTCTTCACGAATTCATCATAATCCTTGAAGAGGGTAGCCACCATAGGCTAGATTGGAGCACTTTTTATGATGTTCTCCTCCCAGAATGATGTCCTCCTGCCTCAAGCTCGTGGCAGTATGCGAGGATTCTATGGTGCTCCTCCTGAGGAATGCGCCAACGTCAGATGCTATCCCCTCCTTCATGATAAAGGATGGGATCCTCCCAATAGTAAGACTTGGCCTTCATAAGGAAGGACTCAAGTCATTGCCTAGGCCAACCTTGTGGAAATTTCTTGGCAACAAGATAGTTCACAATGTCAGCGTACCACGTGAGTGAGGTGATAGCAAGGATTGCCTCATCTGGGAAGGTCTCTGAAATGGGATCAGTTTGCTCAGATTCCTTAAGATTTTCCAATCGGGAGAGATGATCCGCCACCACATTCTTGACTCTAGGTTTATCCTTAATCTCAATGTCAAACTTCTAGAGTAGAAGGATCCATCTATTTAGTCTCGCTTTACCATCCTTCTTTTCCATGAGGTACCTGATGGCGGTATGATCGGTAAAGATAATCACTTTAGATCCAAGAATATATGATCTGAATTTATCCAAGGAAAAAACTACGGCTAGCATCTCTTTCTCCGTGACAATGTAGTTCTGCTGCACGGCATCCAATGTATGACCAACGTAGTGAATGACAAATGGTACTCCATCCCTACTCTGTCCTACCACAACCCCTACGGCTAAATCAGAGGCATCCGTCATGATCTAGAATGGGAGAGACCAATCGGGCGGCTGAAGGATGGGAGCCTCAACAACTAGGCTCTTGAGAGTCTCAAATGATGCAAGACACTTATCATCTACAATGAACTCGATGTCTTTTGTCAGCAAATCAGTCAACGGTCGGGCAATCCTGCTGAAGTCATGAATGAACCGTTGGTAGTAACCGACATGCCCCAGAAAAGACCGTAATTGTCACAGGTTGGACGGTGGATTGAGTTTCCTGATGATATCCACCTTGGCCGGATCAACCTCCATGCCCCTGTTGGAGATGATATGACCAAGCACCATCCCTTGAGTCACCGTGATGTGACTCTTCTCCTAGGATAGAACAAGATGGACCTCAATGCAGTGTTGAAGGACGCGGTCTAGGCAGTCAAGACAATCATCAAACCCATCGCCATAGATCGAAAAGTCATCCATGAAGACCTCTAAACAGTCATCCACAATGTCCGAGAAAATGGACAACATGCACCTTTGGAATGTCGTCGGGGCATTACATAGACCAAAGGGCATCCTTCAGAAAGCATAAGTCCCAAATAGACAGGTGAATGTCGTCTTGTCCTGGTCTTCGGGTGCAATGTCCACCTGATTGTAGCAGGAGTACTGATTAACCAAGGAATATTGGGGTCTAAATGCGTCTCACACAGGGCGGAGACACAGTCGCTGTGGTGACCCTCAATAAACCCTGATTAAGTCAACAATCAACCCACAACAAATAAATCAAGCAATGGAAATCAAAGTGTGGAGTTAACATTTATTATAAATCTACAACAAAAATGTGTATAGGTGCAAGCATGTGTAGAGTGTCCAACACAAGAAGTAAATAGGATAGATCGAGCAATCAAGCTCAAGAGTGAAAGTGATCAAATGTCTACAAATGTGCTAATTTTTTTGTGGGTTTTTAATTTTCTATTTTTTTATTTTTAATTTTATATTTTTTTTATTTTGATTTTTGATTTTCTAATTTTGCATTTTCTTTTTATATTTTGTATTTTTATATTTTCTTTTTCAACAATGAAATATATACAATAAAGGAAAGAGAGATATAATATATAGAGAAAAATAGGTAAAAATAAGCAGAAATCAGGAAATAAAATATTTTTGGGCTTTTTATATTTTTCAAATGTTTTTTTTTGATTTTTCTAGATTTTTCCTAATTTTTTTTGGTATTTTTAAACTCAAAAATACTGAAAATAATGAATTAAGTAAAAGGGTAAAACTAAAAAGAGGATGAAAAATATCAAATAGTGTCCAAAATTTCTCAAACTAATTTTAAGTTAAAGATAATAAAACATTTTAGAGACAAAAATGATATTTTTTGGATTTTTATGGAGTTTTTAAGATTTTTATGAAGTTTTTTAGGGTTTTTATTTTTTTAGGGGTTTTACTTTAAATTTTTTAGTGATTTTTGGAATGAAGTTAAAACACACAGAAACACACAAAATATTTTTTTTGGAATTTTTCAAGGGGTTTTAATATTTTTTTGGTATTTTCAAATGCAGACAGTAGAGAAAATGCATGTTTTTGAATTTTTATAAATATTAAAATACAATAAAAATGCAAAAAATATAGTGTGAAAGAGCAACAAAACATGAGCTTAAATTATTTTTTTGATGATTTTTAGGATTTTATAGATGCATGGAATAAATACAAACAACAAAGAGAAAATTCAACACTAGTAAGGGTATTTATGTAAATATCCAGAACTCCAGGGGCGATAATGCAATTTTTGCGCAAAATATGTATCTATTTAACAAAATTCCAGGACCAAATGTAAATAGCCAAACACGCAAGGGTACAAGTCCAAAAGTCATAGAGTCACGTGCTCAAGGCACGTAACTAGCAAGGACCTTTTCATAATTAATAAAAAATCGAAGGGCCTAAATGCAATTTTACCAAAAATAATACAACATTACAAAATATTCCTGGACTAAATCGAAATAACACAACCCGCGGGGGGTCCCTTGCAAAATGTCCACCACCCCATGTGTGTGAGTCACGTGAGGTGACGTGGCCAAGGACCCAAATGCAAATAAGAAAAATTCAGGGGTCTAAGTGCAATTATTACAAAACTTTAAAACTGCAAATGAAAGTTTCTGTGCTAATAAATAAATACATAAAATGGCGAGGGTTTAAGTGCAAAATACCCACGCTTGGGCAATCCGACGGCATCTGTCCCTTCACTTGACACATGGCGGCATGTGGACGGGCGATGACAGTTCGTGATCGACGGCCGTGATTAGATCCTCCAGGCTTGATCAAACGGTGGAGGTGCGTGAAGATCTGACAGTGGATGTGCAATCTGGGCTCCGACCAAGATCCAACGGCTGGGAGCCTAGGACGAAGAACATGGAAGAAGGTCGGCGGAGCCGACCCTCCCCGACCTCGATCTCGGCTCCCGATGATGCTTTGGGCTCCAAAAGTGGCCGACAAGCCTCCTGGGGTCCTCCTCGTGCTCCTGGTGGCTCCAAAATTCTCCGGCAGTGGTCGGAGTCCTCGCGAGGGCTCGGCGGAGCTGGCAGGCTCCAAGTGCCTCGGCGAGGATCCAAAATGAGTCCCAGGTACTCCTTAGCATCTCTGGACCTGCAAGAAGTGTGAGAGGGTCGAGGGAAAAGTGCCTCGACCCCACAACAAGGTGGAAATGGGCGGAAATCGACGAACGGGTGCGTGACCGGAGCGTGCTCCGATGAGGGGTCGAATAGGGTGGTCTGATGGACGAAATGCGAATCTAATGACGGGAATATAATCCTATGATGATGGAAAGTGAAATGCGCAAAGAAAATGAAGAAAAAGAGAAGCCTCGAAGGTTTGGATACTTGAGGAAAAACCTCGATGACGGAGGTGTTCGCCGGAGGTGGTGGAGCTGCCTCGAAGCCCACTCGGCCAACCTGACGCACGAAGGAGGGAGCTGTCACCTTCCTCTCTTGATTGGGCACAAAAGGGGGAGCAGAGCTTGTGCAAAAGGGGTTCAAAATTCAAATGAAAATCGTGGGTTCTATTTGAAGGGTTGACGGACGAGCTCCAAAGATCGAGGGACATCGGGAGATGCATTGATTCAACAACCGAGGAATCACTTGGGCGTGCATGCCCATTGAACGAGGATCAAAAGTCAAGAAGGTTGTATCGTGAAATAGTGCAAGGATTGTCCTCGAAAAAATCGAGAAAACATGTCAAAAACGAGGTTCTGACAATGCTACAGGGCGTGGAACTGGCAGTTGACCGCGGTCAACATTTACTGCCCCCTGGTTGGTCCACGTGGACCAATCAGGAAAAAGCCCCGAGAAAAATGATTAAAAATCCATTTAAAAATAGTAAATGAATTTATTATTTTTGGATTATAAATTGAAAAATATTTATTATTTTATGATGTATTTTACTATGAATTTTATTTATTTTTCTGAGGTATAAAAATACAAGTTACCTTTCATAGCCTATATAGGTATACATATATATATTTTAATATTTTATTTTTATTTTGTTTAATATTATAAATTTATAAAATATTTTTATACACTTAATTGTATTTTTATTCTATGTTTCTGAAGTGTTTTGTACACTTAATAAAATAGGAGTATTAATTATATAGGTATATGTACAGGTATTATACTTATGTGTTGTATACAAGTGTTTTATTTTTGTGTTTTCTTTAGGTTTTTATTCCTATTTTAATATACACATATATTATAAATAATATTTACAAAGTTATAAAAATATAAAATTATAAAAATAATGAATAAGTAATAAAATGAATATTTTAATCTATAACAATATACAATAGGGGTCCAAAACTCAACATTCAAACCTTAGCTCCTCCAAATGCGAAACCACCTTTATTAAATAGCTTATTGAAAATTATATACAATTAAAGGTGATTTTGATACATTTCGAGCTTTTATTTGAGAGATACAGGTCTGGGAAGTTGGGATTCTGGAAACTTATTCAGATCATAACTTTTTATCTGTACATTATTTTTGTGTGAAGTCAATTTTGTAATTTTCTATATTTAATTATCTACAATTTCATGTGCAAAGTTTCTTTATTTGAAGTATAAAAAGTGGAACTAAAAATAGTTCTTAAAATAAATAAGGAATGAATTAAATAAAAGAAATTTTTATTGTATTCTGGCCCTTATCTCCCCCTACTTTATTCCTTGTCGACCTATTCATCGAGATGCCCAGGTCTCAGGGTTTCAGATCATAAAATATTTGTAATATTTTTTTCTTTTTCTTTTCTTTTCTTTATTTTATAATTTTGACTTTAAAAACCATATTTTATATACTTTTTACACAAATATGCATGAATGCTAAAATGCATGAATTAACAGTATTTACATGCATTTACTAGGGTTTTTAAGGCCAAAATGATAGAATAAAGATGTTAAAATATAGATTCATCATCCCCCTATACTTGCCTTTGCTAGTCCCTAGAAAACACTTATGGAATAAGTGCAAAAAAGAAAAACAAAGAAAAGAAAAAGAAGAAATGTGGATTAAATTTAATTATCAAACTTGTCTTCACAAAATCAAAGTTTGGAGCTTAAGTCGAACCTTTGGAATTTTAGTGCGGTCGGAACCTTAATGGGAATCAGATTTGAAATCCAACAGCCTTCGAGAATCCCAAAACTCTGCTCAAGTCTCCTCAATAGCCAGGTCAAATATTTCAACTCATACACAAACCCTTACGACTATGAATCTGACTCGTACAACGTAAGTGATAGTGGCTCTCCCCAACTAGAATGACAAAGAGACTGACTTCTCCAGCATGACAACCCAATGATTCACCAATCTAATAACTCCTTCCTCGAGGAGCGGGGTATTCCCTTCTAAGTTCAAGTGGCAACCAGCTCAAGACGAGGGGGTGAATAGAAGAATGGATGGTAGCCAGTGTAGCTACCTATCCTAGGATGCAAGACCAGTGTAGTCAAGTCATGCAGCTGCAGGCTCACATATTTTAACTTTGATGCTCAAGCTTGCTTATTGTCTATACAACATATTCACATACTTTGGCAGGCATTTTATTTTTGTACATGCCTGTCCTTTTTTTTGAATTACTATTTACAGCAGCATTTACATAAGGAGTTTTTCCTCTTGAGCCAGTAGACTATCCCTCTTTTGAAGCTTTATTGCAACCCACACTCTCCTGTCTTTAGAATTCCTCATCACTAGACGGGTTGGGGTGCACTTCCCTCCCTAGAGGAGGGCAAGTGTTTCCACTTGTGTGCGTCTCATATCGGCAAATCCAATCCCCTCACCACTCCAACTGAGTTGAGCCATGTGAAAGGTGCAGGTGTCCAAGTTAGGTCATTATCAACAAGAGTTGTGCGTGTACTCCGAAATACTCTACTTAGGCAGTCAAGAATCCATTGAACCAAGTCTCGTGATCCTCAAAGAATTAAGTCAACTAGACTTGAAGTACCTCAATTTCGGCTCTATAAGGTTCCTGTTATTAGGTAGATTTTAAGGTCCAATTAAGCTCCAATCTCCGGATTTTATTTAGACTTGTTCAACTATTAATCTCAATCCAAAAAATGCTCATGCTATGCAAATGCTATGCGGAATGCAGGAAATATTTTTGTGAATTTTCAAAGATTTTGAACTTTTTATGGATTTTTGAAAAGATGATGCATATGCATTTTTTGTATTTTTTTCAAAAAGATTTTTCAAATGTTTTTGGATTTTAGTTTTGCAAATGTTTTTGGGATTTTTGAAAATAAAAAGATTTTGGCTAAAAACTAGGTACAAATATTTACACAGGGATGCATCTTATATTTACAACAAGTGGATTTTAAGAATTTACAAGGGTAAGTGGTCAATTTTATAAGTATAGATATAATGGATTTTGGTGTGATGTATGTATTCCTCAAAATTATTTGTAAAAGGTTTTACAAATAATTATGAAAACTATAGTCTAAAATAATTTTTACAAACATTTTTACAAACATGTACACACATTTGAAAATCATTTTGCAAAGGTTTTTTCAAACAGTATAAATAGATTTTTCAAATATTTTTGCAACCATTTTCAAATCATTTGCAAATCATTTTTCAAACATTTAATTTCACACAAAGAAAATAATTTTTTCAAACAAAATGTTTTTACAAAGGTTGAAAACATGTAACAAAACGTTTTCCAAATAGTTTTCAAAAGATTTTTCACAAAGATTTTCAAAATATTTTTCAAATATTTTGCAAAAAAATATTTTCACCTGATTTATTAATCATTAAATACAGAAAGAATTTGATGAATGATAACATCTTTTAATTAAGATTTTTAATGAATTTTTAAAGAATTATTAGCCATAATTATTAAGAAAATATGAAAGTACGAGTTATGGCTAAAGTATATACACAGTATATACGACCCCCTATACTTAGCTTGAGCTATGCCCTCATAGATCGGAGAGAAAAGAGAAGACATAACTCGTACTGAGTATAGACAAGTCTAAACAAAGGAATAAATGATGAATAAACGAATAAATGAAAAGTTGACCGCCCCCTATACTTAGGATCAAATAATCCTAAGTATAACAGACTGTACACAAAGCATGGAGGGTCAAGGGTGGGAATGAATAGATCGTACTCAGATTGTCTCCCCCTATACTTAGGGTAAGAGATCCCTAAGTATAGACAAGAAGAGGAGACAATGGAGAGGATCGAAATAAATGAAAGAAACTTGGGATGTACACCCCCTATACTTAGGACAAAGTACGTCCTAAGTATAGAAGACTGTCTAGAAGGGGTGACGCCTTTTTGATAGATAAAGAAGATAGAAACGGAAAGAAGAAAAGAAGAAAAGAGAATAAACAGATCATAGCTCAGTGTATGCATCCCCCCATACTTAGGACAAAGTACGTCCTAAGTATAGAAAAACCATGAGATGAAGACGGGGTGGCATACATACGGGAGAATGAATGATATGAACATATGGATCTATACAGTGGAAGATGGAAGTGATAATCATGTATGAGGTGCAAGTGATATGAGTCAAAGGGCACATCTCATACCAGATGAATGGGGGCAACGTCAACGGTCGGCAGATCATGATCTAGATATAGTTTCAGGCGCCGACCGTTAACTCGAAAGGTAGAGGAAGATGACAACTCGGATATATCAATGCTACCATTGTCATGTACCTTTCTGACCACATACAGACCTTTCCATTTACTCTGTAATTTCCCTGGAAATAATTTCATCCTAGAATCAAACAACCATACACGCTGATCGAGCTCAAACTGTTTATGGCTGATATGAGAATCGTGCCATATCTTCACTTTTCCTTATATTGTAGGCTGCTAGAAAAGGCTGTATCTCTCAGTTCCTCAAGGGCTGCCAACTCTGCTTTCCTCTGTTTTCCTATACTCTCGGGATCCAACGATAACTCTATAACTGCCCATAGTGACTTGTGCTTGATTTCCACTGGTAAATGTCACGAGTTGCCATAGACGAGATGAAAGGGAGATGTCCCTAATGGTGTCTTGAAGGAGGTCCGATAGGCTCACAATACCGAGTCCAAAAGCTGTGACCAATCCTTTCGATCTGGGCGAACTACCTTCCGTAAAATAGTCTTGATCTCCCTATTCGGTACTTCAGCAAGACCATTGGTCTGAGGATGATAGCAACACGATGGTCAATGGTGAACTCGTCTGCTAGGACCTTTACCTTGTCGTTGATAAAGTGAGACTCCTCATCTGAAATTAGAATTCTAGATACCCCGAACCATGAAATGATATTTTTCCTCAAAAATCGACAGACTGTCTTAGCATCTGCGGCTCGGGCGGGGATAGCCTTGACCCAACGACTCACATAATCCACAGCAAGAAAAATGTACTCAAACCCCTGACTCTTAGGAAATGGGCCCATGAAATCAATACCCCATGCTTCAAAAACCTCACAAAAGTGAATGGGCTGCATGGGCATCATATCTCTCTGTCCGCAAGTACCCATCTTCTGACAACCAGTAGATCTCTTCACGAATTCATCAGAATCCTTGAAGAGAGTAGGCCACCAAAGGCCAGATTGGAGCACCTTTTATGTTGTCCGTCTTCCAGAATGATGTCCTCCTGCCTCAAGCTTGTGGCAGTAGGTGAGGATGCCATGCTGCTCTTCCTGAGGAATGCACCTCCTCCAGATACTATCCCCTCCTTCATGATAAAGGACGGGATCCTCCCAGTGGTATGACTTGGCCTTCGCTAGGAAGGTCTCATGTTGCTGCCTGGGCCAACCTTGTGGAACCGTCTTGGTGACAAGATAGTTCACAATGTCGGTGTACGATGGGAGAGAGGAAATAGCAAGGATTGCCTCATCTAGAAACGTCTCGATAATAGGTGCACTAGGCTCAGATTCCTCAAGGTTATCTAAGAAGGAGAGGTGATCTGCCACCACATTCTTAACTCCAGGCTTATTCTTAATTTCAATGTCAAACTCCTGGAGTAGAAGGATCCATCTAATAAGGCGAGCTTTGGCATCCTTCTTTGCCATGAGGTACCGGATGGCGATGTGATCTGTAAAGATAGTCACTCTAGATCCCAGAATATATGATCTGTACTTATCCAAAGCAAAGACAATTAGCATCTCTTTCTCAGTCATAGTTAATTCCGTTGAGCGGCATCCAAAGTCCAGCTAGCGTAGTGAATGGCATACGGCAATCCATCGCTCCTCTGTCCAAGCACATCTCCTACGGCAAAATCAGAAGCATCCGTCATGATCTCAAATGGGAGAGACCAATCGAGTGGCTGAAGGATAGGAGCCTTAACAACTAGATTCTTGAGAGTCTCGAAGGACACAAGATACTTATCATCTACAATGAGCTCGGTGTCCTTTGTCAGCAAATCAGTGAGCGGTCGGGCAATACGACTGAAGTCCTGAGTGAACCATCGGTAGAAACCGACATGCCCCAGAAAATACCGCAATTGATGTAGATTGGACAGTGGATTGAGTTTCCTAATGATATCCACCTTGGTCAGATCAACCTCCATGCCCCTGTTGGAGATGATATGACCAAGGACCGTCCCTTGAGTCACCATGAAGTGACTCTTCTCCCAAGATAAGACAAGATTGACCTCTACGCAGTGCTGAAGCACACTGTCTAGACAATCAAGGCAAGCATTAAACCCATCACCATAGACCGAGAAGTCATCCATGAAGACCTCTAAACAGTCACCCACCATGTCCGAGAAAATGGACAACATGCTCCTTTGGAATGTCGTTGGGGCGTTATGTCCCAAACGGACAGGTGAATGTCGTTTTGTCCTGGTCTTCGGGCGCAATGGCCCCTTGGTTATAGCTGGAGTACTCGTCAAGAAAACAATAGTGACTCTTCCCAGCTAGCCTCTCGATAATCTGATCAATGAATGGCAGTGGGAAATTATCCTTCTTGGTGGCCTCATTCAATCGTCTGTAGTCCACACAAACCCTCCAAGAAGTGGATACCCGTGTAGCTATCTCCTCTTCAGACTCACTCACAACTGTAGTGATACCCGTCTTCTTGGGTACCACATGTAATGGACTAACCCACTTGGAGTCGGAGATGGGGTAGATAAAATCGGTGCTCCAACATTTTGATATTTCCTTCATGACTACATCTCGAAGATTCAGGTTCAGCCGTCGCTGGAACTCAGGAGAGGGCTTAGAGTCCTCTTCAAGATAGATATGGTGGGAGCACAGAGCTGGACTAATCCCCTGGAGATCATATATACTCCATCATATCTCCTTGCGGTTTCTTTCAAGAACCTCCATCAAACGAGATTCTTGCTCTCCAGTCAAATCTGCTGAGATAATGACTAGGTGCATATATGGCTCACCCGTAAGGAATCTATACTTCAGCGATACGACAAGGGCTTCAATTCTGGACAACTGGGAGCTGGCAAATCTGGCTTCTGATATGTCTGTGTGAAGGCTAACAGGTCTGAATGAGAGAACTCTCGCAGTGCATGAAAATCTGACGAAGGGAACCCTGCTGGTATTTCTGTGAGTTGTGTTGGCTGACTCTCCGTCCTGGCTATCGGCTAAGAAGGAATCAGACATGTCAAGTAATCATCAAAGTCATCCCAATCAATGTCTGAATCCGAGGGATCTAAACTAGAAGAACATGAATATAACTCTGCTTCACTACTCATCCCACAACTGTCAACCTCTAATGTGTCCTCTGCTAGGGGTGCGCTATCCAAACTCTCGACTGCCATAAGTTGTAGGTACGCTGAATCTGCGGGCAAGGCGAGGGCTTGTGCTACAGGATCTGTCCAAATGGCTTCATCATCGGTCATCACAAAATTACACTCCTGGTGGACATCTCGCTCAACCTCTATCATCTGCTCTGTGTCACTGAACTGCTCTGAGCATGCTCAATCTCTCGCTCTGATCTCGTCGATCGTCTCTATTTGTATACTCTCACCCTCTACGCGAAAGTACACCTTCCCACTATCATGGTCGATCATCACCTTAGCAGTGGCCAAGAATGGGCGTCCAAGTATGATGGGGGTATCTTTACCGACTCAGGGATCTCCATGTCCAATACAACAAAGTCCACGGGGTGTTTCAGGACTTGAATGGTAACGACCACGTCTCTCAACAACCCCTTCGGCCTCTTAATCGACTTATCAGCAAACTGAAGGACTGTCCTGCTCCGATGAAGAGGGCCAAATTCGAATCGGTCAAGTAAGGCTGCTGGAAGGAGGTTGATAGAAGAGCCGCTGTCTAATAGAGTACGATCAAAGTGCTGCTCTTGAATCTCGCATCTGACATAGGGAGCTCCTGCATCTGATCTCTTGGCTGGCAATCTATTCTGAATGGCGAAGCATGTGGAACGGGTGAGCACATGGATCTCATATCTGCGGTTCCTCCTCTTCCTGTGGACTGTAGTCTTCTCTCTCAGGTTCTTTTGGAAGAGGGGGATGTGCTCAAGTGCCTCCTGTAGAGTCAGCTGAATCTGAAATCTATCAATCATCTGGTTGCTGAACTCTAACTGGTGAGTCTTTTTTATTCCCCTTCGCCAAGCGGAGTGCTTGAGGGAAGGGGATGGTAGGGGCCTCCTCAGATGGAGGGCTAGGAAGAGGTTCCTGCGCCTGTGAAGGAATGGAATCCATACAAAGATCATCATGCAACACATATGGACTCTAAGTAGATAAAGAACCTTTTCCTTTATTCATTTTTTGTTCTTTTTCTTGTTACCACAGTCCTGAGATACAAAAGGTGGCAACACAACAGGTGGAAGCTCAATAAAAGTAGAAGTGGTGGCCTCAGTACCACCCACTGCATCTGACTTCACGGCATCAGCACCGCGCTCTGGCTTAGCATCGAGTAAAATGGTGGCATCAGCACCACCGTCTGCATCTGGTGTCACGACGGCCTCAGCACCGTCATCTGGATCTCCATCCTTGGTGGCATCAACACCAGCGTCATCAACATCATCTGCGGCATCAGCACCGCTACTCTCCTCATCTGGCGCTCCCGGTTCCTCGTGTGGCTGTCGCTCAGATGAGGCGTCGCTGGCTGGCATCCTACCGCTCCTAGTATTCACGAAATCAACATCACAAAAAGAAGACATGTCATTCAAAAAGTCACTAGGAGTGGTATCCTCTGTAGACTGTACCTGCTCAGACTTCTACTTCAAATTGTTCGGATTAGGCTCAATCTGTGCTGGTATGGCGGCCTTGCCCTTGATGATATCCCTCATCTCCTGCCGGAACTCATCCATTTCCCGCTGAAAGGATGCTTGCTATTCAGAAAGCAAGCGGGCGAGGTCATCAATCGCTGGGTTCTTGAAGGCAGGTGCCTGAGAACTGGAAGTGTTCCCCTGCTGGAAATGAGGCTGCTGCTGCTGAGAATAGTGAGGGGGACACTGGGAGTATGTTTGGTGAAGCTGCTGACACTGCCTCCACTGCTGTCCCTGATAGAAGGGACGAGGACCTTGCTGATGCTGCTGCTGGGGGTGATGGGGCTGCTGCTGGTGCTGGATGTTCTACGGACCCTGAGCTGGAGACTGCTGCTGGGATGAGGTGCCACCAATGGTCCAACGGAATCCGGGATGATCACGTCGAATCTTGACCTGCTGTGGGTACCGGTCGTACCAAATCCCATTGACTTCTATCAATGGTTCCTGCTCAACGGGTGGTGGAGGAAGAACTGCCAGTGGCTGATCCGGCTGGTACACCACCATCTGGGTGTCCTGAGATGGTGGCGGCAATGGGTAATGCTGTAGCTGCTGGGCCGGCTCTGCATGGATGTGGTGAACCTGACGGTACGTGGCAGAGGGCTGGGTTGAGCTGCTACTGCTGGGATCATCACGTGACCTGGGAGGCTGCTGAGTAGAAGTCTGTGCCTCCTGAATGCATAGGATATGAGTCTTCAAGTCACTCATGGTCTTAGTCAATTGGTCCATCTGTGCAAGACCTTGACTCTGCTTCTTCTCAAGGATCTTGATGCGGTCCAACTTCTCGCTAATGATTCCCATGTCGGCGGCAGCGGATTCAGCCTGAGCTGCTGCTGCTGACGGAGTGTGGGTACCAACATCGATGTGTGCAATCCTCTGATATGCAATTGCCTGTGGTGGGATCTTCGGCTGTATGTAGACTCTGGCTTGGGCCATGACTATCGAGTTCTCTGCCATTCCTTCATAGATCTCCCAAACCTCATCTTCACCCTTGGAGAAATAAGATCCACCACAAGAGGCATTAACAAGCCCCTGCAGCTCCGGTGTCAGCCCACAAAAGAAACTCTGAACCAAGTTGGGCTTTGATATATCGTGATGTGGACACCGGCCAATGAGCTCTCTAAATCAATCCCAAGCCTCATGGAACTGCTCATTTGGGATCATCGTGAAGTTGCTGATCATAGCTCGTGCTACGTTGGTCCGTCCGAGTGGATTGTACTTGTTCAAGTACTCGGTCCGGAGCTATGCCCAAGATGCGACGTACCTCCCAAGATGCTTCAGCCAATAGGCTGCTCTGTCAGCTAATGAGAACGAGAAGGCAATCATCTTAATAGTGTCCTTGTCCATCAGTCTGTCATGGACAGTGCTGCAAATCATATCAAACTCCTGGAGATGGAGATGAGGCTCCTCGGTGGCCAACCCATGGAACTTGGGCAATAACTGAATGGTCTGCGGGCGAAGCTCGAAGTTCCCGACAATGGGAGGAAGCTGGATCCATCGGTGAGTGAGGGTTGCAGCTGGGGGGTGCAACTGCCTCATGGTCATCGGTGGTGGCCTCTCCTGGTTAGGTTCTCCTCCTCTGCCGCCTGCCTTTGGTATATCTCCACCACCCTCTGGTCTGTCTTCTCTGCCCTCTCGCATCCGTGCAAACTCTCTCATGATGTCACCCATGAAGGCTCCCTGGTCTCTGATCTGTCTCTACATGGTCTCTAGGGAAGCTAATAGTGAATTGTTGATGGCATCCTAATCATATATAAACGGCGGTGGTTCCTGCTCTTCTGGGTGTTCCTCTCTTCCGGCCATATCTTGGGTCTCTGCAAAGGCAAATTACCCATCTCAGGTGTCGTCAAATGTTCTGAACTCTGTGTTGCACTAAATTCTGACACCATAGGACTGATAGAAGACGAAGGGTGATCGAGGGGGAACAGGGTGGACGTAAACTCATGCTCGGAGAGCGGGTCTGGACTCCCCGAAGCCAACCTAGATGAATAAGAAGGAGTGCTCGATAGAGGTGCCACCAGATGTGGCCTAATGGATCTCCTTCCCATCATCGTGATATGGAAAAAGGGCGGATGAGATCTGGAATGCAAACAAGATGTGAAAACAAACCCCCAATTCACCTATGCAACTCTGAGCAGATGACCATGAAAGTGCGGTCATTTATCTTGTCAATTTTATTTAGGTGATCAATCAATCTATCAGAGCGACTAAGCGAACTGTTGGGAACCCGATGCTCCTAGGAGACTGCCCCGATCTAAGGCTAGATCTTTCCCAGCCAGTATGAATTTCGGACCGTTTATCGGCTACCCGATCAATCCACTATGCAAAGGACGTCATGGTCCATTTTATCAGTTACCAGAGAGATCCTCACTGGAGAACGACTAACCTCAAAACAGTAGTCTGAGAGGAGTTCAGGTATGGCTCTATCCTAGTGTGCGGGTCACTCTCTCGCTGCAGATAAATCAGCCAAGGAGGGGGTTACTCTCCCCAAGATATTTTTTTTAAAGTGAGGTGAGTTTTATAGTCAAGTTTGCATTAGCAGTCCCAATTTTATGGTTATCACTTTTTAGTCTTTTTATGAATAAAAACAACGCCTAACGAATTTTTTGATTTCCTGAGTTATTTTAAGTCCAATAAAAGGGGGGAGGAAGTCAGAAAAGTCGATGCGCGATCAAACATAATGATGCATGCAAAGATAGAAATGCGTACCTTGCTCTAGCACTCTACATGCAGTGTGATCTGCGCATAAATTTAAAGACAGAATTAAAATACCTATATGATGCAAGAAGAAATCAGCCTTAGATAAGAATTTCTACACGAGAAGAACAGTAGCTAAAAGGTCAACAAGAGAGGTCGGGGGTCCGGTCTCTGATGCCAATCGGTGTCCGCCACAACGGATCATGCCAGCGCTGTATACGACCTCTAGCAACACGTGACTCCTCAGGTGACCAAATTAGCTTTTTCTTTGTGAATTATTAATTAGGTCCACTTAACGATCTATAGGCACATGCAGAATATTAGGTGTGGGGCCTTAATCAATTACGTCACAGTCAAAATAAAATCCTACGTCTAGGGGCCAAAATCTTCAAGAATCATAGTAAAAGAAAATCGAATAAAACAAAACTGACGAAAAAACCACAAAAGCCGACGAGACCCCCAAGAGAACAATCCCTCGGGCAATGGACCTCGTGAAGTGTAGCAGTGTCTAAGTCTTGTTTAAGTTACAAATTCAGAGTCACTCTCTCTCTCACTTAAATTACACAATTATATGCAAAAAGATAAATAGAGCTAAGCTACAAAATTCTTTAAGTCCTTAGTGCCAAGGTAGCAAGCGTGAAGCCAGCTTCTCGTGGGTGCGTAAGCGCCTTGGGAAATGTGCCTCCCTCGATCTGTGGTACCTCGCACAAAGTCACAAAGAGAGGAGGTTAGATATCTCAACAAGATATATCAAAAATAAAGAAAAGAAATGAAGCACGAATATAGGCAAATAATCACAATTAAGGAAGAAAAGCCGATCTATACGATGTTGCTCCCTGACAACGACGCCATTTGATTAACCAAGGAATATCAGGGTCTAAATGCAGCTCACATAGGGCGGAGACACAATCGCTGTGGCGACCCTCAATAAACCCTGATTAAGTCAACAATCAACCCAAAACAAATAAACAATGGAAATCAAAGTGTGGAGTTAAAATTTATTATAACTCTACAACAAAAATGTGTATAGGTGCAAGTATGTATAGAGTGTCGAACACATGAAGCAAATAGGATAGATCAGGCAGTCAAGCTCAAGAGTGAAAGTGATCAAATGTCTACAAATGTGCTAATTTTTTTGTGGATTTTTAATTTTCTTTTATTTATTTTTAATATATATTTTTGTATTTTGATTTTTGATTTTCTAATTTTGTATTTTCTTTTTATATTTTGTATTTTTATATCTTCTTTTTCAATAATGAAGTATATATACAATAAAGATAAGAGAGATATATTATGTAGAGAAAAATAGGTAAAAATAAGAAGATATTTTTGGGCTTTTTACATTTTTCAAATATTTTTGTGAATTTTCTAGATTTTTCCTAAATTTGTTTGGTATTTTTAAAGTCAAAAATACTGAAAGCAGTGAATTAAGTAAAAGGCCGAAACTAAAATGAGGATGAAAATATCAAACAGAGACCAAAATTCCTCAAACTAATTGTAAATCAAAAATAATACAACAGAGAAATTTTAGAGACAAAAAAGATATTTTTAGGTTTTTTCTGGAGTTTTTAAGATTTTTATGATGTTTTTAGGGGTTTTTTTGAGGGTTTTACTTTGATTTTTTAGTGATTTTTGGATTGAAGTTAAACACACAGAAACACACAAAATATAATTTGTTTTGGAATTTTTCAAGGGGTTTTAATTTTTTTTGGTATTATCTAATGCGAACAGTAGAGAAAATGCATGTTTTTGAATTTTTATAAATATTAAAATGCGATAAAAATGCAAAATAAAAAAATAGCATGAAAGGGCAAAATAACATGAGCTTAAATTAAATTTTTTGGTGATTTTTAGGATTTTATAGATGCATGCAATAAATGCAAACAACAAAAAGAAAAATCAACATTGGCAAGGGCATTTATGTAAATATCCAGAACTCTAGGGGCCACAATGCAATTTTTTCGCAAAATATATTACTATTTAACAAAATTCAGGGACTAAATGTAAATAGCCAAACACGCAAGGGTACAAGTGCAAAAGTCACAAAGTCACGTGCGTAAGGCACGTGACTAGCAAGGGCATGTTCGTAATTAATCAAAAACCAGAGGGACTAAATGCAATTTTACCAAAAATAATACAACGTTACAATATATTCCTGGACTAAATCGAAATAACACAACCCGTAAGGGGTCCCTTATAAAATGTCCACCACCCCACGTACGTGAGTCACGTGAGGTGACGTGGCCAAGGACCCTAATGCAAATAAGAAAAATTCGGAGGTCTAAGTGCAATTATTACAAAACTTTAAAACTGTAAATGAAAGTTTCTGTGCTAATAAATAAATACACAAAATGGCGAGAGTTTAAGTGCAAAATAACCACGCCTGGGCGATCCGATGGCGTACGTCCCTTCACTTGACACGTGGCGGCATGTGGATGGGTGATGACGGTTTACGATCGACGGCCGCGATTAGATCCTCCAGGATTGATCGAATGGCAGAGGTACATGAAGATCTAACGGTGGCTGTGCGATCTGGGCTCCAGCCAAGATCCAATGGCTGGGAGCCTAGGACGAAGAAAAGCGAAGAAGCTCGGCGGAGCTGACCCTCCCTGACTCGATCTCGGCTCCCGACGACGCTTTGGGCTCCAAAAGTGGCCGACAAGCCTCCTGGGGTCCTCCTCGTGCTCCTGGTGGCTCCAAAATTCTCCGACAGTGGTCAGAGTCCTCGCGAGGGCTCGGTGGAGCTGGCAAGCTCGAAGAGCCTCAGCGAGGATCCAAAACGAGTCCCAGGTACTCCTTAGCATCTATGGACCTGCAAGAAGGGTGAGAGGGTCAAGGGCAAAGTGCCTCAACCCCGCAGCAATGTGGAAATGGGCGGAAATCGGCGAACGGGTGCACAACCGGAGCATGCTCCGGCGAGGGGTCGAATAGGGTGGTCTGATGGACGAAATGCGAATCTAACGACGAGAATCTGATCCTATAATGATGGAAAGTGAAATGTGCAAAGAAAATAGAGAAAAAGAGAAGCCTCGATGGTTTGGATACCTGAGGAAAAACCTCGACGGCGGAGGTGTTCGTCGGAGGTGGTGGAGCCACCTCGAAAGGGGTTCAAAATTCAAATGAAAATCGGGGGTTCTATTTGAAGGGTTGACGGACGGGCTCCATAGATCGAGGGACAACGAGAGGTGCGTTGATTCAACAACTGAGGAATCACTTGGGCGTGCACACCCATTGAACGAGGACCAAAAGTCAAGAAGGTTGTATCGTGAAATAGTGCTAGGATTGTCCTAAAAAAAATCGAGAAAATGGGTCAAAAATGAGGTTCTGACAATGCTACAGGGCGTGGAACAGGCAGCTGATCGTGGTCAACGTTGACTGCCCCCTGGTTGGTCCACGTGGACCAACCAGGAAAAAGCCCTGAGAAAAATGATTAAAAATTCATTTAAAAATAGTAAATGAATTTATTATTTTTGGATTATAAAATGAAAAATATTTATTATTTTATGATGTATTTGATTATGATTTTTATTTATTTTTCTGAGGTATAAAAATACAATATACCTTTCATAGCCTATATAGGTATACATATCTACATATTTTAATATTTTATTTTTATTTTGTACATTTGATTTTATTAATTTTGTTTAATATTTTATAATTTATAAAATATTTTTATACACTTAATTATATTTTTATTTTATTTTCTGAAGTGTTTTGTACACTTAATAAAATAGGAGTATTAATTATATAGGTATATGTACATGTATTATACCTATGTGTTGTATACAAGTGTTTTATTTTTGTGTTTTCTTTAGGTTTTTATTCATGTTTTAATATACACATGTATTATAAATAATATTTACAAAGTTATAAAAATATTAAATTATAAAAATAATGAATAAGTAATAAAATGAATATTTTAGTATGTACAAGTATACAATAGGGGTATATAACTCAACTTTCAAACTGTAGCTCCGCCAAATGCGAATCCACCTTTATTAAATAGATTATTGAAAATTATATACAATTAAAGGTGATTTTGATACATTTCGAGCTTTTATTTGAGAGATACATGTCTGGGAAGTTGGGATTATGGAAACTTAATCAGATCATAACTTTTAATCTATACATTATTTTTGTGTGAAGTCAATTTTGTATTTTCTATATTTAATTATCTAAAATTTTCATTTACAAAGTTTCTTTATTTGAAGTATAAAAAGTGGAACTAAAAATAGGTCCCAAAATGAATCAGGATTGAATTAAATAAAAGGAATTTTTATTGTATTCTGACCCTTATCTCCCCCTACTTTATTCCTTGTCGATCTGATCAATAAAAGGCAGCGGGAAATGATCCTTCTTGGTGGCATGATTCAATCGTCTGTAGTCCACACATACCCTCCAAGAAGTGGGTACCCAGGTAGCTATCTCCTCTCCATACTCGCTCACGACTGTAGTGATGCCCATCTTCTTGGGCACCACGTGTAATGGACTAACCCACTTGGAGTCGGAGATGGGGTAGATAAAATCGACGCTCCACCATTTCGATATTTCCTTCATGACTACCTCTCAAAGATTCGGGTTCAGCCGTCGCTGGAACTCACGTGATGTCTTAGGGTCCTCTTCGAGATAGGTATGGTGGGAGCACAAGGCCGGACTTATCCCCTGGAGATTAGCTACGCTCCATCCTATTGTCTTGCAGTTCTTTTCAAGAATCTCCATCAAATGAGATTCATGCTCTCCAGTCAAATCTGCTGAGATAATGACTGGGTGCATCTCATGCTCACCTACAAGGAATCTATACTTCAGCGACTGCGACAAAGGCTTCAGTTAAGGACAACTGGGACCTGGCAAATCTTTCTTCTGAAATATATGAGTGAATGCGACCAGGTCTGTGTGTGAGAACTCTCACTGATCATGAATCTCTGGCGAAGCTGGCCCTGCTGGTGTATCTGTAATCTATGTCAGCTCACTCTCCACCCTAGTTGCTTGCTCTGTTGGAATCAAACAAGGCAACAACTCATCAAATTCGGCCCAATCTATGTCAGAATCCGAGGGATCTGAATCTGAATCACCTGAATCCGAATCACAAGAAATGTACTCTACCTCGTTGTCTTGAACGTGATATTCAACCCCGATGTGTCCTCTGCCAAGAGTGTGCTCTCCAAACTCTTTACTAGGATCTGTAAATCTGCAGTATCTGAAGGTGAGAGGAGGGCTCGTGAAAAGGGATCAGACCAAGTGGCTTCATTACCAGTGATCACAAAGTCGCACTCCTGGTGGACGTCTCGCTTTGCCTCTGTCATCTTCTCTGAGCAAGCTGAATCTCGTGATCTGGTCTCATCGATCGTCTCTATTTGTATACTCTCGCCCTCAACGCGAAAGTATACCTTCCCACTATCATGGCCGGACACCTCCTTGGCTATGGCCAAGAATGGACGTCCTATAATGATGGGGGTATCGGTCACATACTCAGGGATCTCCATGTCCAACATAACAAAGCCAACGAGGAATTTCAAGCCCTGAATTGTGAAAACCACGTCCTTCAACAACCCCTTCGGCCTCTTGACAGATCTATTAGCAAACTGAGGGACTATCCTGCTTTGTTGAAGAAGGCCAAACTTGAATCGATCGAGCAAGGCTACCAGAATAAGGTTGATGGAAGAGCTACTGTCTAATAGAGTACGATCAAATCTCTGCTCATGAATATGGCATCTGACATAGGGAGCTCCTGCATCTGGCCTCTTGGCTGGCAGACGGTTGTGGATGGTGAAACAAGTGGCACGATGAGCGCATGGATTTCTGCATTATGGTTCCTCTTCTTCCTACAGATAGTGGTCTTCTCTCTTAAGTTCTTCTAGAAGAGGGGGATGTGCTCAAGTGCCTCCTTTAGAGTCAGCTGAATCTGAAATCTATCAATCATCTGCTGGCTAAACTCTAGCTGCTGATCTTTTTTTGGATTTTCTTTTTTCTTGCCCTTCGCCAAGCGAAGTGCCTGAGGGAAGGGGATGGCTGGGCCCTCCTTAGATAGAGGGCTAGGAATGGGTTCCTTCTACTGAGACAGAATAGAATTCACACAAGTATCATCATGCATTATATATGGATTCGAAGATGAAGAACCCTTTCCTTTATTCATTTTTGGTATTTTTTATAAAGTCCCGGGGTACAAAAAATGGAGAAAACACTACTGGAGCAGAAGGGATGGCCTCAGTACCACCCACAACATCAGGAATTGCAGCATCAACACCATACTCTAGCTCAACATTTGGATCTCTGGTGGCATCAGTACCACCTTCTGCATCTGGAGAAGCGACAGCCTCAGTACCGTCGGCTGGATCAAGGTCCTTGGTGGCATCAGCACCACCACCATCATCATCTTGAGCGCCATCAACACCTCTATCCTCCTTGTCGGGCGCTCTTGCATCCTCGTGGTGTCATTGCTCAGATGAGGCACCGCCGACTAGCATCCTACCGCTCTTAAGTGTAAGAAAGTCAGCATCAAATGTATATGAGGCAACGCCACCCGCTAAATCACTAGGAGTGGTAGTTTTTATGAACTGTACTTGCTCAGATTTTCTTTTTAAGTTATTCGGGTTGGGCTTAATCTGAGCGAGTATGGAGGACTTTCCTTTGATGATCTCCCTAATCTCCTGGTGGAACTAGTCCATCTCCCGCCTGAATGTGGCCTGATGATCGGAAAGTAGGAAGGCTAGCTCATCAAGTGCTGGGTTCTCATAGGCTGGCCCATGAGAACCGGATGGGTTGCCTCTCTGAAAGTGAGGCTACTGCTGGGAAGGATGAGGGGGAAGCTGAGAATACTGCAGAGGCTGCTACTGGTGCTGCCTCCACGGCTGTCCCTACTGGTAGGGGCAATGACCCGACTGGTAATGCTGCTGCTGTGGCTGGTGAGGGAATTAGGGCTGCTGCTGAGGCTGGCTGAACTGTCCACCCTAAGCTGGAGGCTGCTGCTGGGATGAGGAGGATCCGGTCGACCACCTGAATCCGGGATGATCTCGTTGGATCCTGCGCTGCTGTCGGTCGTACCAAATCCCGCGAAAGGGGGTGGAGGAAGGTCAACCAGGGGTTGATCCTTCTGGTACACCACCATCTGAGTGTCCTGAGATGGTGATGGCTGAAGGTACTAGTGCTGCGGCTGCTGGAACGGCTCCGCCTGGATGTGGTGAACCTGTCTGTACTAGGCAGAGTGTTGGGTCGAGCTGCAGCTGCTAGGGTCAGCCCGTGACCTGAGATAGGGCTGAGAAGCTGTCTGTGCCTCCTGGAGACACATGATCTAGGTCTTCAGGTCACTCAATGTCTGTGCCAACTGATCGATCTGAGTCATGCCCTAGCACTGCTTCTTCTCAATAATCTCGATGTGGTCCAGCTTCTCGCTGATGATGCCCATATCAGCGGCTGACGACTCTGCCTGTGCTGCGGCTGTTGAAGAGATGGATGGACCTGCATCGACCCGTGATATCTTGTGATTGGTCACGGCCTGGGGCGGGGGCTTCCCCTAAGTATAGAGACAGGTCTGGGACATAATTGTGTAGTTCTCGGCCATCTCCTCATATATGGCCTAGACCTGGTCTTCATCTTTAGCAAAGTAGGAGCTCCTATAAGAAGCGTTCACAAGCCCCTGCAGCTCCGGTGTCAGCCCACAAAAGAAACTCTGTACCTGATTGGGCTTGGAAATATCATGATGTGGACACCGGTCAATGAGATCACAGAATCGATCCCAAGCCTCATGGAATTGCTCGTTCAGGATCATTGAGAAGTTGCGGATCAACACCCAAGCTGCATTCGTCTAGTCGAGTGGATAGTATTTGTTCAAGTACTTGGTCTGGAGCTGTTCCCACGAAGTGACATATCTCCCTAAATGTTTTAGCCAGTAAGATGCTCTGTCGACTAGGGAGAATGGAAAAGCCATCATCTTGATGGTGTCCTCGTCCATGTATCTATCGTGGACTGTGCTGCAGATCATCTTAAATTCCTATAGGTGAAGATACGGCTCCTCTGTGGCAAGCCCATGGAACTTGGGCAACAACTGAATCATCTGAGGGGGGATCTTGAAATCTCTCAGAATCGCCGGAAGCTGAATCCAACAATGTGTAAGAGTCGCACCAGGGTTGTGAAACTCTCTCATCAGCCTAGCTGGTTGGACTGGATCCTGTGGATTCTCTATATGTGGTTTGTCTCCTTCTCCAAACTCTCGTATCTCTCCACCACCAGCTCGGTTCGGCTCTCCTCGATCAGCTCACATATGTGCCATTTCTCTGCGCATGTCTACCATGAAGGCCCCCTGGTCTCTGATCTATCCCTGCATCGTCTCCAGGGAGGCTAAAAGTGTGGCACCCTGATCTAAAACATAAGTGGTGGTCTGGGGCTGCCCATCGGTGTGCTCCTCGCTGTTGACCATCTCTTGGGTCTCTACAAAGGCAAAAGATATGAACTCAGGTGCCGTCAAATGAACAAATATCTGCTCCGATCTCTGCTTGGGCACCTCGGGATTGAAAGAATGGTGATCGAGGGGGAACAAGGTGAATCGAAATCGGGTTCGGAGAGTAGGTCTAGGATCTCATGAACTAGCCTAGATGAATGGGGCGGAGTTCTCGAAAACGGTACAGCCAAGGGCTGCCTAAGGGACCTCCAGCCCATCATCATGATGTAGAGAAAGGCGGATGGGATCTTGAAACAAACAAGATCAGCAATCAAACCCCCAATTTACCTACGCAACGCAGAGCTGATGGTCCTGAAGGTTCAGTCGTTTATCTTGTCAAATTTATTTAGGTGATAATTCAATCTAGCAGGGCGATTAAGCGAGCTGGTAGGAACCCGATGCTCTCAGGAGATTGGCCCAATCTCAAAGAGAGATCTTTCCCAACCAGTACAAGTTGCGGACCGTTTACCAGATACCCGATCAACTCGCTTTTTAAGGATATCGTGGCCTGCTTTACCGGAGATCGGAGAGATCCTCATTGGAGAATGACTAACCTCGAGAGCAATAGTCTAACGAGAGTTCAAGAATGGCTCTAGCCTAGTGTGCGGGTCACTCTCTCGAGCAAGAAAACCAAACAATGAGGGGATTGCTCTCCCAAGACAGATTTTTGAGTCGAGTGTCTTTTAAGGTCAAGTTTGTTTAGCAGTCCAAATTTTATGATTATCACTTTTTAGGTATTTTTCAAAAAACAAACAGACTCCTAATGAGTTTTTCAATCTTATGATTATTTAAGATCCAAAAATGAGGGGAGAAGTCAAAAAAAGTTGATGCACGATCAAACACAACGATGCATGCAAAGTAAGAGATGCACACCTGACTCCAGCACTCTACATGCAAGGTGATGCACGCATAAATTTAAAGACAGAAATAAAACTAACCTAAATGATGCAAGAAGAAAATGACCTTAGATGAGCAATTTCTAATCGCGAAGAACTGTAGTTAACTTGTCAGAGAGAGAGAGGTCAGAGTCCGGTCTCTGATGCCGATCGGTGTCCGCCACAACGAATCCTGCACGCGCTGGATACGAACTCTAGCGGCACGTGACCTCTCAAGCGACCAAGTTAACTTTTTATTATGATTTATTAGATAGATCCCATTATGAACTATAAGTGCAGGAAAATAGTTAGGGATTTGGACTTAATTAGTTACGTCACAATCAAGGAAATACCTAAATCTAAGGGCCTAATTCTTCGATAATCAAAGAAAAGAAAAGGCGAGAAAATCGAAATCGACGAAAACCGCGATGAGGTCCCCCGAGCACACCGGTGCTCGGCGAAACAAACCTGATATATGCCAAGTGTTCAAGCAAGTCTGAAGTCCCTGTATTATTACAATAATAAAATGTGCGTAAAAGCTACTCTATTCTATATAACTAAGCTCCTCCTGTTCTCCTGCTCCTTTTTTGGATGTTGATATTCCAACTGAAAGCCGTAGAATCCTCGAGTGGTCCCTCGTACAGAAAGTGAGATAGAAATAGGTTAGAAAACAGTTATAACCGATAGAGGATAAAAATGAATAAAAAGAAAGCAAATAGAAAAAGAAAGAAAAACTGAAAACCGACTACGACAAAGATGCCATTCTGATGAGCGATCGGGCGATCAAGGCTAAGTGATATCAAAGGTTGTTGCGACCTCAATCACCCGAGCCGGACTCAACAAGAAAATAAAGACCACAAAGTAAATAATCAAGCTCAAAAATCTAATGTAGCGGTCTCCGCTATTTATTTAACCTGGTATAGCGACCAGGGTCGAACACAAGGAGCACGAGCGAAGCCTACAAAGTAGTTGAGAATCAGAAAATGAAAGGCATCTTTTTGCAAAATTTTTTATATTTTCTAATAAGAAAACAAATAGACCGATAAAGAAAATCAAACTTCAATAATTTTTATTAAAGCTGAAAATTACTCAAAAATTAGAAATAAAAATATATTTATATTTATATAATATGCAAGTGTTTTTGTTGATTTTATGGTATTTTTCAGATTTTTAGATAATTTTATAAAAATAAAACAAACACAAAATAGTATCACCCTGTTCAACCCTGACCAAAAGGCAAAATTAAAATGCTAAAATTGCCCAAAAGTCTTGGTTGCTATTTTTATGATAAAGTAAATAAAAAGGCCTAATTACATAAACTGAAATCTCACTTTTTAGATTTTTTAGAATTTCCAGTAATTTTTATAACATTTTTAGTCTTTTGAGATTTATAGGGGTTTTATAAAAGATAATGGAACAAAAATGGTACTGAAGTGAAAATAAACTAAAACAAACACACATAAATTTTTAAGGAATTTTTGAGGTATTTTTATATTTTTTGGGTATTTTATAAAATAGATAGACATGTTTTTAGGGTTTTTGATTTTTAGAAAATATCAAATAAAATCAAATCGAGTCACAAAAATTACCTAAAATAACACATTAGCAGGAGGTAACGGTAATTTTTGGGGAATTTTTGGAACATATTAAACAATTTTGATCTACAAACAAGACACACAAGCTGTAAGGACCTTTATGCAAATATCCTAAAGTTTCCAGACTAAACGATAACACATACAAATAGTCCAAGGGCACTAGTGCAAAAAGCCCACGAAATTAACACACATGCTCAAATCACCACGCATAGGGGAATAAGTGCAAATATAGAAAATATTTCATTCAAATAGTAACCATCAGAAAGTCCAGAATAAGATATGCAAAAACACCACAAAAGCACGCGAGTATGCACGTGTATTCAGAGTGGGATGATTAATGTGCAAATACTGGAAACATCAGGGTCTAATGTGCAAAAAGTTTGAACTACAACTTCTATTAATAGACTAGAAAATAAAGCATGCAAACTGTAGGGAAAATAATGCAATATACCCTCGACGAGCGCATGCGGTGCAAGATGAAATGATTGGAACAAATAGGAAAATGTAAGGAATAGGAAAATGTCAGGGAAATGGGGGGTACATGAGGTTTTAGGCGAACTCTAGAGCTTCAGGCGAAGGTGGTCGGTGAGGTAGTGGCCTCGACCAAGCTGTGGAAGGCCGGTAGGCTTATCGAGGCGACGCACGCTGTCCACGAGGCTGAGCAGCGTGGCTGCTCCTCCAAACTTCGATTCGAAGGGACCCTCTGGAAGCATTCACTCAACCGGAGGTGGCTAGGGATGAAGGGAGGCGCGAGGCACGAGCTACTGCTCCTGGAAGATGGAAGAGATGATTTAAAGGGTTCCCAGGAGACTGGAAGATTCGGGCAAATGCACTCAACCCAAGAAAGATCCATGCCTTCCTAGGGATCCGTGAAGGTCTTAGATCCAAGGAGAGGCCACGGGCGAAGAATCGGGGTAAAGGGATGCGTGATCCGACGGGAAGAATTGGGAGAAATCGGTCCGACGAACGAGATCGGGTCGGGTCAAGCCTGGAAGAGGGTGTTGACCCGAGTCAACAAAGTGACATGGACCAATCTGATAATTCGAATATAAAAAATACTTACAAATTAAATAAAAAAATAAATGATTTTAAATAAAAAAGTGTATAAAATGAAAAATATTTATTATTTTTCAAACTATATTTCTGTATTTTTCATTTATTTTTATGAAAAATAAATCAATCTTTATACAATATACATGTACAATATACCTATGTATTTTGAACAATTATTTTTTATATTTTTATTTCTACATAAATACCCCAGTTTTTTATTTACTTACAACATAATTTTTAAAATATAAAATAATTTTTATTTTATTATTACTATTATTTGATTACAGGTATATAATATATAGAGAGTAAGACATATATACATGTTTTTTGTACAAAGGAGATAGGATTTTATTTTTATTTTATTTTTCTGATTTTTGTTTTATTTTTAGGACTATATACAAGGATGTGAAAGGACCATTTTATTTTGATTTGGTCAACAATAATTATTTATTTACACAAATAATATGTATAAAATAGAGTAGGCCTCATCTCTCTCTACTTGCTTTATTTGGCGATCAGGCCAATGCTTGACCTTCTCATGGAGTTCGGGTCACTCTGTATTTATTCTAAATTCCTCCTTCCTTTTTCTTTTCCTTTATTTTTTTATTTTTGCACAAATACATGCTAATTATGCAATATTAACAAATGCATGCATAATGCTAACTTATTGTATTTATATCTATTTACATGATGCTTTGCCAAGATAAATAACTAAAATAAAAGAATTAAGAGTGAGAATCATGGATTCATCATGATGCGAGCAGGCCGTTGGCGTGTCACAACGGTTCCTCGAGCAGTGGCGTGGGCGGATCAGGCAGGCGCCAGGGCACCAGTTGGTGGACAGTGACAGGCTCCTGGCAATCAACGAAGATGCAATGGATATGGATGTCAACAGTGACAAATCGAGGAGCGACACACGCCCCAAGTGGAGGATGCGGCATGACTGGAGACGACGGCTTGCACGAGGCGGGGGGTGATCGATGGCGGAACTGGGCGGTGGGTTGGTTACAGTTGGCGTGGTCCTTGCGCGGGAGGTGATGTTGGCGGAGGAGCTTTGCTCAAATGGTGGCTGGGTGTGGCTGTTGGATGGGTCTGCAACGGAGGAGTGTAGAGATGGCTGCTCCTGGCAGATGGCGGACGTCGCTCCTGACGACGGCGACTGTCCATCCAAAAAAATTATTTTTTTATTTTTTGAACAACAATTGAGTTATTTTTTCTTGGGATTTTTACTCGGCAGACCCTATAATCTTTTCCAATTACCTCTACGACCTTCGAAACATCGTATTTCCTCCCCCGTCCCCGTAAACTTGTTAACCCTTACCCTACAGACCCTGTGGTTAACCCCCGTTCATTTAACCATTTAAATTAACCGGATTCTGTTATGTTCTTTTATATTATACCCATTTTGTTTATCAAATTTACATTGAGTGCCACTCCATCATCCGAGAGGAGCTGAGGTTTGACGCCGCCCATGTCGCTTGTTCAAGCCCTCCTCGTCCCCTCCCCCCACCCCCCACCACCGCCGCCGCTGCTCCCTGCTTCTCTCCTGCTGATGGAGCCCCCTCCCCCCGTTGATGTTGCCCTGCTGCTCCCTGCTCCCCCCACTAATGCTGCTCCCCCCTGCCGCCTCCGTCGATGGAGTCCCCCTGCCGCCGATGGAGTCCCCCCCGCCCCCACCTCCGCTGATGCCGATGCCGATGGAGTCTCCCACCACCAATGTTGATTCCCATGTCTTCCCCACTCCTAAACGCGCCACAGATCTACCATCACCCAAGATTGTTGCCCCGCCATCATTGATTGATCTAGAGCTAACAAGAGATGCCTCCTCAGTCGATTATGTGTCCCGTGCGAACTGGCTCCGAGCCGCGGTGCTCGGCATAAACGACAACCTCATCTCCGTCACCTCTCTCATGATAGGCGTCAGTGCTGTGAGCTCCAACGCTAGAGAGATGATAGGCAGAGTGCTGCCTCTCTTGGGCAGAGGGTTCGTGAGGCAGTGGGGGGCGAGGGTGGGGGCCATGTGCGCTGTGACGAGCGTGGGGTTGGCGGGCTTTGGTGCAGGCGGTGGTTACCTTAGAGGTGCCTCCCTGGTGGTAGATCGCTGCTCCCTGCTCCCCGTCCCCCCTCCTGATGCTGCTCCCCCCTGCCGCTCCCTGCACCGCCCAGCCTCCCAAGCTCCTTGCTTTTTTTTTCTATTTTTTTATTATTTTAGATAATCCTAACCATTGGATGGTAAATTAGTTAGGTTAAATCAAGACTAACCCAAGTAATTGACTCAAATATAGTTAAAATTGACGGTAGGGTTTGTCGGGTAATATGGAGAAGTTTACAAGGTTGGGGGAGGAATTAGGATGTTTCAAAGGTCGTAGAGGTAATTGGAAAAGATTTTAGGGTCTGTTGGGTAAAATTCCCTTTTTTCTTTCCTTCTTTTTTTGAAATTCTTGTACGTACAACAAAAGCAAATACAAAAAATATCTGACTCAAGCACGACGGCTCAGTCAAAAAATTATTGGACAGAAAATGTGAATGAAAATGGTCCGACAATTGTGATGGAAGGATCTGGATCTCCGGCCACCATGCGTGGCTGGAGGTGAGTGGCTGCGTGACGTAGAACGTGAACGTGTAGGGATTAAGATGTGGATGTGAGATCAGATCGGAATCGGGCCATGATAAACAATGATTAACGATTAACTACCATTAAAAATTTAATAATGAAATGACTGTGAAATTAAAATAAAAATTACACTACGATTAATCTAGATAAAATACGAAATTTAAAGATTTGGATATCACCAAATGAGAGCAGATGAATGCCTTAATGGCCTCGACGAAGATCTCCTCGCTGTCACCGGACGACTCAGAGGCTAGGCACCCTTCTACCACAAGATGGCTCTTGGAGAATAGGCTTCCCTCACCAAATGATTGATCAAGTTGGAATGAGAGGGAGGAGCCAAATAAATAAAAAAAATGAATTTGAATTTCAAAACTTGAATGGAGAGAAAAAGAAGGAAGGAGGTTAATAGTGGAATTAACAAAATAAATAAAAAAATAAATTTCATAATTAAATTATTAAAAAATAATATTTACTAACAACTTAATGAGCCACCTTAATGGTGGGTTAATTAAGGAATTTATTAATTTGTTACATATGGTATATTATTTACATAAATAAATAAATAAATAATTTTGTCACTTTATTAATTTAAATAATAAATGTTAATTTTTAAAATTTTTTGGTGGTTATTTAAGGAAATTAGTTATATACATATGGTACATTATATATAGTTAAATAAGGAAATTATGTTATTATATGTTTCAATTTTTTTACTTTTTTATTTAATTATAAAAAAATTGCAAATATTTACAAATATGTTATATATAAAAATAAATATGGATAAATATATAAAAAATAAATGGTAAAATGGCAAAAACCACCCCAGAAAATCAATTTTCAAACCATAACTCCAAAATTATGAAACCGCTGTCATTTTAAAGATAATTTATTTTGAATACAATGGAAGTGAGTTTGATTCAATTTGAGTCCATATGGAGTCGGAATTGGTCTTTCAATTATCGCTTTACGGCTTTTTCTGAGTGTGGTTACTTTTATTCTATACACGATTTTATTTTGCAATTATTTTTATTATTTAGGAAATATTTTTATTTACAACATTTGTTTAAAAAATTATTTAATTTGAGGCAATTTATGTACAAACAAAATAGTGTAAGTTTTATACAAAAATGCACAGAATAAATGAAAAGTATTTACAAAATATCTTTTTGGATTTTCTGATTAAAGACCCTATCTCCCCCTACTTTAGTCCTAGTCGATCAGGTCAAGTCTTGACCTCCTCTCGGGGTTCGGGTCAGCCTGTATCTATTATATATATATACAATCTTTTATTTTCTTTATTTTCCTTTATTTATTTATTTTAGGTTAAAATAATAATAAATGTACAATTATTTACACACAGATGTAGGTTAGTAAAAATATGGATTTAGTATTATATACATGTGTTTTATAAGGAATTTTAAGCTAAAATAAATGAATAAATATGATGAAATGCAGATTCATCATCCCAATATACTTTACCTTTGCTACTCCTTTAGCAAACACTTATTTGTAATAATAAGTGAATAAAAGAAAAAGAAAAGAAAAATAAATAAATTGCATTTTTATTGTATTTTTGCCCTTATCTCCCCCTACTTTATTCCTTGTCGACCAAATCAATTCTTGCCCTGGTTTCAAGGTTTCGGGTCACAAAATATTTTCAATATTTTGTTCCTTTTTCTTTTCTTCTCTTTGTTATATATTTTTAGCATTGAAAACAATATTATTTACACAATAAATGCAATAAATAATGGATGCTAGTTTGCACAAATTGAAGCTATTTACATGCATTTGCTAGGGTTTTTAAGGCCAAAATGATAGAATAAAGAATGATGAATAGAGATATCATATAACGAAGAGGAAGGGGTTATGGAACCGAATTTCCATAAAAAAACAAACAACTTGTGGTGACAATCACCTTTTAGTAAGTTTGAATCCTTACGGACCCCCTTAGTCCGGGATCTCCGAACTAAGGAAAGCTAACATAAATGTAATACTTTAGGATCACTTTACATCATACATTTGTACGTGCTACAAATGAGACTATAAAATAATCTTAGAATATTTATTCATTTATGTTAACCGGGCATTTACGTAAATTTGGTTGGTTAATGATGGGGATATGGATAAGTATGATCCTAAATTAAAGCCTAATAAAGTGTTTAAATGAACATTATTGGAAGTGTACCTGCGAAAAAAGATTTCTCCACCTACAAACATCAAAATCCACGACCATTGGATTAGGATATGCTATCCAAAAGTAAGTCCAATAGTACTGTGTAAAAAATAAAAAATATAATACAGTTGGAGGTGATCAAATCCTCCAATGTGTTGCACACGCCTCCTAGTGTGCAGGACCACACACCACCCGGTGTGAAGGGACGCACTGTGTGTGAATGATTTTGTGCGATTTAATAATAATAATTAGTGGTTAGTGTTTTAGCCATATCATCATCTAACTATAATTTAATGTGATATACTTGGTCACATTAACTAGAATTTAATGTGATAATAAATTATCACAGAAGAAATGTTGGTGTTTATCATATCTCATATCCACACTAGATATGAAATAGTCTAACTCATATGAACACTCTATGAAGAGGATGTTTGCATGCATGGAGATAATTATACCTAATGTTAGTTATACCTAATGTTAATTATTTAAGCACAATTATACAATATCATGGCATGATATTCCTATTTCGTAATTTTAGTCATTGTAAAAAATCAACAAGGTATACTAACAAGTATAAATGTTATAAGGGTATTCCTATCCTTCATATACTACCAAGTTTAGACCTACTATTGGTTGTGTCATTTCATCGAACACCTACCACACATAAAATTTTTCATATAAATGAGGCAACCACAATCAAGTATAACAATAAAATATTAAACAACTCTTATCCTAAACATAGAAAACATATTCAAATACTAGAATGCATACAAAATAGCATACAATAAAACAAAAATTTGAAAACCTAAAACTATCCAAACAAGAGTAATATGCAATGAGATGTTAAAAAATGAGGTAAAGGATGAAGTAATATACTGAAGGGAAGATGTTTATGTACTTGAAACACACAAAGGAAGGTCGCCGGTGGCGAAGAGGGTCGTCCAGGGATCACCGGAGGGGTTGTTTGGGGGAAAATGCGAGTAGAATGAGGAAGAAGAGGCAGGCCGACATTTTGTTTAAGGGTTTGGGCGAGCACACTTATGTGCTTGCCAAGCCGTCCGTCGGTGCTCGCTCATATATTTGCTTGCACTCGCATGATCCACGCATAAAATTTCAAGTGGGCGAGCACTTACGAGCGAGCACATGTGCAATATAAGTGCTTTCCCGTATTGGCATACACACGCCACCCAGTCGCTCCTCAGGATTCAAACCATCGAGCAGCATGGGCGACCACATGTGGTCCTCCTGTGCTCGGTAAGAGTCGGGCGAGAACATGTGCTCGCCCAGGGCACGCAAAGACGTGCACGCCAAACACATCTTTTTTTGTTGTGAGGTGTCGCCACTTTTTGTCAGCCCTCTATACTTAGGACATACTTTGTCCTATGTATAGGGGGGTGTGCACCCATATTTCTTTCATTCTTTGTTCCTCTCCATTGTCTCCTCTTCTTGTTTATACTTAGGGATATCTTACCCTAAGTATAGGGTGAAATAGTCTAAGTACGATATGTTCATTCCCACCCTTGACCCTCCCTGCTTTGTGTACAGTCTGCTATACTTAGGATATTTTGATCCTAAGTATAGGGGGGAAGATCGACCTCTCATTCATCCATTCATTCCTTCATTCGTTATTCTTTAGGCTCTTTAATACTCAATGCGAGTTACTTCTTCTCTTTTCACTCTGATCTATGAGGACATAGCTCAAGCTAAGTATAGGGGATAATGGTGTCTATTTCACCCTTGAAACTTCCACTGTCTCATGGTCTCGTTTTCGATGATCATTTCTATTTTAGGTATTCGGGATCGTATATACTATGTATATAATTTAGCCATAACTCGTACTTTCATATTTTTAATAATAATTATGGCTAAAAATATTATATAATATACTATTACATTCATTAAAATAACTTAATAAAAAGATGTTTATTATTCCTCAGATTATTTTTTTATTATTCCTTAGATTTTTTTGTACTAATTAATAAATCGGGTAAACATATTTTTTGCAAAATATTTCAAAAATAATTTGAAAATATTTTTGAAAAATCTTCTGAAACTATTTGGAAAACATTTTGTTCAATATTTTCAACCTTTGTAAAATTGTTTTAGTTTGTAAAAACTTATTTTCTTGGTGTGAAATAAAATGTTTGAAAAATGATTTACAAATGGTTTGAAAATTGGTTCAAAAAATATTTTGAAAAATCTATATATACTGTTTGAAAAACCTTTGCAAAACGATATTTAAATGTGTGTAAATGTTTGTTAAAATTAGTTGCAAAAATTATTTTGACTATAGTTTTCAAAGTTATTTGTAAAATGATTTTCAAATAAGTTTGAGGAATATATACATCATACTAAAATTCTTTAACTATATATATCTATAAAACTGATCATTTATCCCTTGTAAATTCTTAAAAACCACACCTTATAAAGATCAGATGCATCTCTTGTAAATATTTGTACCTAATTTTTATCTAAAATCTTATATTTTCAAAAATCACAGAAACATTTGCAAAACCTAAAATACCAACAACATTTGGAAAATCTTTTAGAAAAATATAAAAAATGCATTTGCACATCTTTTTCAAAAACCCATAAAAATTCAAAATTGAAAATTGCATCACAAAAATATTTTTTTTTGCATAGCATTCGCATTTTTCAGATTGAGTTTGATAATTGAACAAATCTAAGTAAAATCCAAAGATTGGACATGGTTAGACCTTAAATCTACCAAATAACATGAATCTTATAGGAGATGGAATTGAGGTAGTTCAGGTCTAGTTGACTTAATCCTTTGAGAATAATGAGACTTGGTTCAATGGATTCTTGACTTCCTAAGTAGAGTATTTCAGAGCACACGCATGGCTCTTGTTTATAATGACCTAACTTGGACACCTAAACCTTTCACTTGGCTGGTATGAGACACATACAAGTGGAAACATTTGTCCTCGTCTAGGGAGGGAAGTGCACCCCAACCCGACCAGTAGCAGAGATGTCTAAAGACAGGAGAGTGTGGGTTGCAATAATGCTTCAAAAGAGAGATTGTCTACTGGCTCAAGAGGAAAAACTCCTTATGTAAATGCTCATATATATATAGTATTTCAAAACAAAAGCAAAAAATCCAAAAAAGTGGACATGCCTGATTGAAAATAAAATGCATGCCGGAGTGTATATATTTGTATAGTCAATAAGCATGCTTGAGCTTCAAAGTCATATCTTATAATCCTGCAACTGGATGACTTGACTACACTGGTCTTGCATCCTAGGACAGGTATCTACACTAGTTACTGTCCATTCTTCTCTTCACCCCCTCCTCTTGAGCTGGTTGTCACTTGAACTTAGAAGGGAATATCCCACTCCTCGAGGAAGGAGTTGCTGGATTGGGGAATCATGCTGTTATCATGCTGGAGAAGTTAATCTCTTTATCATTTCAGTTGGGGGGAGCTACTATCACATACACTGTACGAGTCAGATTCATAGTCGTAAGGGTTTGTGTATGAGTTGAAGTATTCTGACATGGCCATTGAGGAGACTTGAGCAGGGTTTTGGGATTCTCGAAGGCTGTTGTATTTCAGATCCGATTCCAATAAGGTTCCGACCGCACTAAAATTCCAAAGGTCCGACTTAAGCTCCAAACTTTGATTTTGTGAAGACAAGTTTGACAGTTAAACATAATCCACCTTATTTTTTTTCTTTTTATTTTTTTATTTTTTGCACTTATTGCATAAGTGTTTGCTAGGGACTAGCAAAGGCAAGTATAGGGGGTGATGAATCTCCATTTCATCACCTTTATTCTATAATTTTGACCTTAAAAACACTAACAAATGCATGTAAATACCTTTAATTTACATAAATTAACATTTATGCTTTAATGTATAAATATTATATAAAATATTATTTTTAATGCCAAATTATAGAATAAAAAAATAAAATGAATAATATAACAAATATATTTTATGACCCTAAACCCTGAGACCTAGGCATCATGATGACTAGGTCGATAAAGAATAAAGTAGGGGGAGATAAGGGCCAAGAATAAAATAAAATTATCATTTATTAAATCATTCTTTAGTTCATTTTTGGGACCAATTTTATTTTATACTTTTTATACCTCAAATAAAGTAACTTTGAACATAAAAGTTGTATATAATAAAAAATAGAAAAATACAAAATTGAGTTCATATAAAAATAATATACAACGTAAAAGATATACTCTGACTAAGTTTCCAAAATCCTAACTTCACAGACCCGTATCTCCCAAATAGAATCTCAAAATATATTAAAATCACCTTTAATTGTATATAACTTTTAATAAGCTATTTAATGAAGTGGTTTTATATTTTTTAGGGTCAAGGTGTGAAAATTAAGTTGTGGACCCTATTGTATAGTATACTTGATTAAAATATTTATTTTATTTATTATTCATTATTTTTATAATTTTATATTTTTATAACTTTTAAATATTACTCATAATGTATGTACATATTAAAACTAAAATAAAACAGTAAAGAAAACATCAAAATAAAATACTTATATAAAGTACATAAATGAAAATACAATAACTATACCTATATATTAAATACACCTATTTTTTAAGTGTATATATTATATCAGAAAAATATAATAAAATATATATTTAAGCATCTAAAAATTACTTGTAATTAAAAAATTAAGAAAATTCCACCACACATTTTCTGTTCCGACACCACATCTCATTTTCTCTATCTCTACACGTTCCGGTTCTACCTCGCAAAAGCTATCAACTCCGGTCACACATAGTGGCCGGAGACACGGATCTGTCCTTCATCTCGCCAAGATCCACAATTGCTCACGCACTCAATTTATTTATAAAAAAATAAAAACATATTGTTTTTTTATTCTTAACATTTGTTTTACAGGAAAATAAAAAAATAAAAAAATGTTTCTCTGTTTACAATTCCTGTTTAACAAACAAACAAACAAATAAATATATATAATTTTAATTCATGTTTACCATTTACATATTGAAAATAAATAAATAAATAAATAAAGTTCATAGGCAGCCAACGCTCCCAAGTGGCCGCGCCCAACTCCCGCAGCACGCTGTGCGCCTTGGGCACCGAAGCCCGCTGTCGGTCGCAGATCCGCCTCGCATGGTCCTTCATTCTGCGGCATGCACGAGGGCCCATCGCCACCCCCACCGTGCGAAACTCCTGATCTCCACCGAAGGCGTGTTGTCAGAACGCGTTGCGTCGGCGCCCATCACCGCTGTGCACCTCTGTCGTGCACGCCCACGACGGCGCCTCCTACCAGCACCCTCCGTTCGTCGCTGACCGCGAGCTGCCTCAGAAACCTCACCTTCGTCCGCGTGGTGCGACGACACCACTCTAGCCCGCGGAACTCCAGATCTTCACAGGAGCCTTCCGCACCTCCCAGCCAACAGCCGCGCGCAATGCGGTAAGGCAACGCCCCCTCCTCCGCTTGCGGCTACTACTGCGCACCTCCAGCTTCCCACATCACGTCCAGACTGCCCAGCAGCACCCTCCCCCCTTTTTTTGGTTGAGATGTAACATAAGAACCCTAGGAGGTGTAAAAAAATTGGAAAAATTTCATTCATGCCCATGGAAGTTTCGAAATTTGCAAAAAGCCCCTTGCCAGCACACATGGCGTGACTAGCTGGGTAATTTGTAATTTTTCTCCTCAGCTTATTTCTTGTTATATTTTGTTGCAAAAACTTCATATAATTGCATTTTAGTCCCTTTTGTCCAAACTGTTTATTTTGCATGTTCTCCTTGTTGAAATGAATGTTTTTATTGCTCTAAAAATTGTACAAAAATTTGTGAGTACTTCTGCTATGTGCTTGAACATTGTATAAAATTTTTATTGCATTTCGTCATCATTTGATATTTAAAAAATAAAAAATATGGTCTTTTTCTCTGCCCGAACTTTAAAAAATCATAAAAATAAGAAAATTTGTCTAAAATTCCAAAAAATACTCTAGGTGTATTTTATTCCCCTTTAATTTCTATCCAAATTTCACGCAATAAAGATTTATAAAGCTCTTAAAAATTGCAAAATACTAAAAATCTTAAAAAAATGTAGAAAATTCTAAAAAATAGAAAAATTATGATTTCAGTCTCTGTTGGTAGATATTTAATTGTACTTTATCTTAAAAATAATTTCTAACAGTTTTAGGCACTTAAAGTATTTTTAAGTTGCAAAATACTCTTGGTTGTGCGCTGCTCACTTTTATTTCTACTGTTTGATTCTTATAAAATCACAAAAATATCAGAAAATTTGAAAAAAATTTACCAAAAATGTTTAAAATATATAAAACCCCAAAACAGATTTTTTTAATATTCTGGATATTTTTGGATATCTTGAAAAATACAAAAAGAGTGTGGTGTGTGTATTTTATTCCCTTGTGCATATTGTTCCTCATTTGAAAATAAAAAATGAAAAAAAACTACTAAAAATTTTATATTCGAATTCCGACTGCTAAGTTTTTAAATTGTGCTCCTTGATTCGACCCTGGTCTCTATCCCAGGTAAATTGAATAGCGAAAACCACTTACATTTCTTTAGTTGATTTTTCTCTTAAGTGGTTTATACATCTTTTTCTCGTTGATTACGCTTGGTGATTCGGGTCACAATGACCCTTGATTATTTACAGACTTTACCGAGTTGTCAGGCATGTCATCATTGCCCTTGAAGTGCATCACACTTCACCTCCCGCTCCTCCGTTGAGGTAATCGATGAGCTCTAGCGGATGTAGGATCAAGGCTTCAACCTTGATTGAACGATCTACCACGCTCCACGTGGAGGCTCATGCAACCGTAACTCAATCTCGACACTCGAAGCTCAGACGCCCGAGTCATGCACCTTGGGGCATTCCAAACAACCAACCGCTCCCACGTGGCGCATCAGGGGCCGACCCTCCGCCTTCCGCTTGTGCCTCCATCTCATGTGCCTCACACATGGTTATGGGGCAAATTGCACCCATGCCCCTACAATTCTGAGGAGTAATGTGAAGACCCTCATCGCCCAACTCACGTGCATTGCACGCATGTAGGAAAATTGCAAGAAGGCCTAACAGGTTTTAAGTAATTTTATTTTGGTCCTTATCAGCATATTTCTTTTATTTAGTTTATTTTCTATATTGCATATATACCCATGTCTTTACTCTTTAATTAAAGCATCATTTATCATTAAATTTTAATTTCAAAAATTGATAATTGTTAAAAAATTATTCCTTTATATTGTGGATGATTTATTTATTTTTTTATGAGCCAGTGTTAAAAATTCACAATGAATCACCCCTTGCTCTAAAAATACCCGGAAATTCACATTTTATAGAATTAATCGTGTTCTAATATATGCCTAAAAAAGCAAGTCATTTGCATAAATATTTAGGTTAAAATAAAATGGTTGGTGATTAAAGTAATTTTTTAAATTTATCGTAAACTCGATGTTTTAATATTTAAAAATTTTCCTAGATTGAGACTCATTGGACATATCTAGGATAATTTTATCTCAGGAAAATAATTAAGTTTCCTATTTATTAAAATTAATTAATTGAAAATCATACAGTTTGCATATTTAATTTGCCATAATTTTATTTACATCAAAAAATTTCAGAAAATTCACAATAGGTTAATTTTATCATAATTAACTTACCGACAATTTTCATATTTTTTGTATTTTATTTGCATAAAAATTATAGAAAACCCATAAAAGTATCTATTTTTCATCAATGCATTTTACATCAAAAAAATAAAAAATATATCTGGATGTGTCATGGCATAAATAAATAAGGAAAAGTAGTCTTAAATAAGGAAAAGTAGTCTTCTGGATTTTTGAGTTAATTTGCGTATTAATTTGTAATTTCCATCTCAGTCTAATTTGACCTTAAACCTACCATTCTACATTTGCACTACATAATTATTTGTATAAAAAATATCAAAAAAATCCCTTGAAAATATAACATTTAGATTATATGATTGTTGACCTAACAAGACATTGGCCTCCCCGAGTTCGACCTTGGGCTTGCCCAAGTAAAATAAATTTTACAGCTCATGCTTAATTTAAAAATCAATTAAGTGGTCATTTGATTAATATGAATTTTCTCGCTTACAAAGAACATCATGATAATTTCACATAATTGGCGAAGGGCATTTCTGGGGTTTTCAGAACGTAATCATTTATAATTGAGTTATATGTAGAAGTGGTGGAGGTGTTACATCCGCATAACCACAAGAGAACTTGTCATTGAGGAGAGTAAAGACGTCCTACCAAGCTACACCGTCCTACTTTGCCTTCTCTACTGCAATAACATTGAACGTGGACCAACTTGTCAAGAAACCACACAAAGCTTCCTCCCTCTGGTGCTTGTAGCACATGGAGCAGATCTTCTTCACCCTCTCCAATAGTTCACTTGAGATTCCATGACTCACCAACTATGTCTATTATACAACTATATAGACTAATCAATGAATATTGTTTTACATACTTGTCAAATCTCATCTTAATTAATTCGATGTTTGTAACTATTTTATCTCAATGATCATAGGTCGAGTCATTTTTAAAGTGTTTTTTATGTTTATGTTCATTTTAACTTCTACAATACCAGTAAGGCTCCTTCCTTTTTTGGAATATCAGTTGTGCCCCAATCTTGTTGTACCGTAATCACTTGTGCCTTTTCGTTAGTTTGATCGTAAACGAGTTTAACCAAATCATGGTTTATTCAAAGCAAGGAGTGATTAAGGAACGACTTATTGCATCTATACCCCTACAAAAGGAAGGAGGAGGTGCTATCAATATAGAGCAAAGTACCAACATGCCCTAAGGGGCTTGGCGGCAGGGGCGATGATGATGGACGAATGTTTCTAGGGTAGTATTGTAATCCTTTAATTTTTAGGATAGGAAATCTAGATCACTTCTGATCAGCTTTGTGTTGAAGTTTCCTTGTTAAAAAATAGTATATTTCTAGCTATTACTCGCTTTCAGATGATGAACAATAAAGATGCGTTAGGTCTTCAACACTCAACGACTTTTCCTCTAGATTATGGAGTCTTGTTGTACACTGAGAGGAATTGGGATTTGCAATAACATCAATGATCAATAGAATTCTCATGAAGAATTGAATGGTGGGCATCTTTTTGACGAACATCCTCGGGCAAGCCCTGGAATATGATCTCTTCTATAAGTGGCAGCTGGGTGTCGCCCAAGCTCAAGAACAGAGGAATTGCTTTTGCCCTGATCCTCACAGCCATCCATAACTAAGAAGACTTCTTGGAATCGCAAGCTAACTTGCAAGAACTAATCTTGCGGTCCCAAATCTTTTAGGACCTAATAAGTCGAATATTTGTGTTCTCTGCCTCGATATCTTAGATCTGCTGCATGGAGGAGCATTGCCAAGATCTCATCTGTTGCTCAAACGACTGATTGAAACCTGATCACGTAAATCTGGAGATTTGAGTTCTAAAGAACAAATCTGGAGATCACGTAAATCTGGAGATTGGACTAGGAGATATTAGGATTACAGCTCATAAAGATATTGGACTCCTGATCGTAATAGGAATCGAGTCTGTTTCTATGTAGAATCCTTGTGCGGGTAGGATTACAAATCTTTTTATATAGAGAAGGGTAGATGCATTCCCTCCTTAACCGCCACAAGAGAAAGATGGACAGCCTCTCCGCCGACCTCGTCCGCGAGATCCTCCTCCGCGTCTCCGCCACCTCCCTCGCCGCCTCCGCACGCGGCGTCTGCAGGTCGTGGAGGGCCCTCATCGACCACGACCCGTCCTTCGCCCGCGAGCAGCTCCCCTTCTCCACCCCCGGTTACATCTTGCGCCACTTCAAGCCTTCCGAGGAGACGTCTTTTTTCACGTACATCTCTCCAACCAACAACCCCAATCCAGAGGAACAGAACTTTCCGTCGTCCGGACCCCTCCCCGGAGACTGTTCCGTCGTGCAGTCCTGCCACGGCCTCCTCCTCACTGTCTCCGGCGAAGAGAGGCTTCCTGCGTACCTGTGCAACCCACTCCTCGACGAGTGGATACCGCTGGCGCCGGACGACTCGGAACCGGAGACCATCCGTTATCTTGACGGGGAGAAAGTACCTTGCCACAGCGGGTTCGGCTTTGATGCTTCGACCCAGCAGTACAAGGTCTTCCGTATGCGGTACCACGGGAACAACATCCGGGAAGCCAACTTGGTGTGCGAGGTCTGTACTGTTGGTGGACGACAACCCGTCACCGGTTGGAGGAAGACAGCGGCGGAAGTTGGCCGATTCATTCTCCGACATGGTGGGGGGGTCCTCGTTGACGGTAAACTCCATTGGTCTTCCGATCATCACTGGCAATCGCCGACATTGGGTTGGCCCATCGTCTCTCTCGACGTAGGAGCGGAGAGCGTCGCAGTGTTTCGAGTCCCTCCCAATGTGTTCATCACGTCGGTCTTCTCCATGCGAGGATTCCTTAGCGTGCAAGGGCGCAAACGTTACCTGAAGGGGGAGGAGATCTGGGTGATGAAGGAGTACGGGAAGGCCGAGTCTTGGACTAAAGAGTGCAACACTCCTGCGGTGCCTCATTGCTGTACAACTCCATGCGGCCCGTGGAAGGATGGAGCCCTGATTTACCGCAAGCATTCGAATACGATGCGTGATGTCTATGTTTCGTCCCACTCGACAGCGGAGAAAGAGGAGGTGATTGACGTGGGTACAATCCACGGCTTCAAGCGACAAGTATTGCTGCAGTACACTCCCAGTTTGATTTCCCTCCGACGTCGCTCCGACGAGAACAAGGGCGAGAATGTCGTTGCTGTTGGCAGTAAACGGAAGAGAGACGAGTGGAAGGGATGGATGCCAACATGAAGACCCGTTCCGTCATCAGCGTCTATCTTTGTTGGCTTTCAATCTGTTATTACTTCGAGAAAATGCCGTGTTATGCTATGGTAATATTTTCATACGTAGACTGTGTAGTGGCAAGTGATTATTTCTGTTTAAAAGAATAAAGTTTTTGAGATTTAAGGGCAGTTTGGTAAGAAATGTTAAGAGTCGATCTCAACTTGCGTATGAATTTTTTTAGTTAAAAAGATCACAGAATTCATTCATCACACTTGCCAAATGAAAGTTGTTTAAATACAACCTCTGCATTAGGGGGGGGGGGGGGAGCGTGGTTCAGATATCATAAGGGTACAACCGAAGCAACAGAAAGTTGCTGAGTTTGTAGACAAACTAGGTTTTGAAAATCCTGATCGGAGTGGCCGGTTGGACAAGTTCAACCATGAACTCGGTTCTATCCGGCCGGTTTAGCCAATTTCATCAAAGTTAATGTATAGGAAAAGGTAAAATCAGGTTCGACCCGTTGAAGTCGATCCAATTGAACCAGTTTAATGAGCTCCACTTTGAATTTTAAAATTTAGATTAAAAAAATAAAAATAGTTGTGGATATAGGGATGTAAATGAGAACGGATTCGGATACAAAGTGTTACCATATTCTTATCTATTTTAAAAAAAATATATTATTGTATTCTTAAAAATGGATAATTCCTAAACACCGATACATATGTAAAACATATACTAATGCAAATAATATTAAAAATACAATTCCTGGGATGCAATTAGATATTCAAGAAAAAGTGTTAAATTGGTAATTATGTTGATTAATGATGAATCCATGATTTATCTCCTTTATTCTTTCATTTTATCTAAAATTCTTTGTAAAATGCATGTAAATATTCACTAATTCTGATTAATTAATATTCTAACCTCATTTGTTATTATACAAATATAACACTTATTTATCCAAAAAATTTAATAAAGAGAAAAATAAAAATAAAAGTAAAGAAGGATGTAGACATGTAAATATGTACAAACTAATCCTAACCCCGAGACCAGGTCAATATTGATGTGGTCGATAAAATAAATAAGTAGAGGGAGATAAGGATCATAATTGATGAATCTACGATTCTCATTCTTTATTCTTTTATTTTAGCTTCATCTTTTAGCAAAATCATCTATAAATACCTATAAATACAATGACTTAGCATTGTGCATGTCATTGTGAATATCTGATAATTAACACTTATTTTGCAAAAATAAAATAATAAAAAGAAAAGGAAAGGAAGAATGTATTTAGAATAAATAAAGAGTGACCCAAATCTCAAGAGAAAGTCAATCCTTGACCTGATCGCAAACAAAATAAGTAGAGAGAGATAAGGGTACACTATGTATTGTGCATATCACCTATTCTTGTACAAAATATTTATTTATTTACTTTTGATAAAATATAAATATTTTATTCTTTTACACACTTGTATATATTCCTAATAATATAATAAAAATAAAATAAAAATCAGATTAGCAAAACAAAATGAAAATTAAAATAAACAATTCATTGTACAAAAGATACATGTATATAATATAATATGTATTTATTTTACATCCCTAATTAATTCATAAAAATCAAATAAAATCATTTTTTATTCCTTAAATTATTTGTTAAATAAATAAAATAAAAAGTAAAAAGATTTTTTTTGTAAAAATAATAAAATAAAACTACATGTACATAATACATAGGTTTATTATACTTGTGTATAATGCTATATATTGTATATACCTTATTTTATTTTTCATAAAAATAATTAAAAATCACAAAAAAATAGTTTATAAAATAATAAACATTTTTTATTTTATAAACTTTTTATTTTAAAATCATTTACTATTTTATATTCCATTTCCTTTTATTTTTATACATCCTAATTTCTGATTAGGCCATGTAGGAACGTTAACTCCGGTCAACGTCTCCTCCTAGCCAGGTCGGGTCGCCATTCACCTCGTCGGAGTATTTTCTCAAATTTCTCCCGATCGGACCAACCTCCATTTGCCTTGATTGCACCGCCCGATTCCTCTCCTAGGATCCGTGATTCTCGCGGTTCCCTAGGGAGGATCTGATCTTCCTAAGGTTTCGCTCCACATTCTGATCTTTCTGGACCCTCAGCCGTTGTTATAAAATGCTCTTCTGCTCCTCCAGCTCCTGAGCTCGTCCCTCGCACCACCATTCCCTCCTAGCCAATTCAGTGGAGTGACAACCATCTGGAGAGAAGCTCAGGATCAGTCGAAGATGCCTGGAGGCTTGTAGCTCACAACACGGTCGGAGCTCCATCGCGTGAAGCCTCTCCTACCAACCACCGTAGGATTGAGGCCATAACCACTAACGTTCCCTTTGTATGGAGTTCTTGCATTCGTCAGTAGCTTCAGGTATCGTTAATATCCACCTTTCCTTCCATTTCGATTCCACTTTTCATTTCATCACCGCCGGTGTTCCTTGGCTCCGACCACCAGGTCTGGAGCCCTTTATCGACCTTCAACCGCACAAATCGACCCCTCTACATGCCCCTCATATTCCTACGCAACATATCCCCCTGGATCCTGCTCATTGAAGCAGGATTAGGTCGGGTTTCCTCCCCTCGCCTTCGCCGAAAACCCAAGATCCACTCCCCATCGCTTTCCTTTGTTTCGTTATGCAATAACACGACCAGAGCCACACCCTCAAGTCGCTCTTTCCCTTGCAGATACTAGTGCTCAACAAGAGACCCATTTGGTACCCCTACTGCTCCGGCGGTGTTGCTCCAGGTGGAGGATCTCTGTCCCGCTCATCCGACCTTTCGCCCTTGCATCATAGACAACCAAACGACGTGGAGTGAGCCCACTGCTGCACCGGACCTCTCGATAGCCTCATCATACTGTGGATTAGCCTGCACGCTCAGACGAAGCTCGCCTTATGCCTGGTCATCCATCCATCTTTTATGCCGTATGATCTGGAGCCTCGTCCTAGAACTTATTCGAGCCTTCCGTTCGTGTCTCATTTTGATGCTCGGATCACTTTTGGGTCCTTCATCGGAACCGCCCGACAGTGCAGCTTTTGAGCCGTTAGATCAGATAACTGGCGCATCTGACACAGACGTCCTCGACAAGAGCATAGCCGTCAAATCTTTTGTAGGGGAATATCAGAGCCATCCATGTTTGCCTCCTCGTGCGTGCGCCACGTGTCTGCTTGGGAATATTTCACTTTTACCTCGTAGCTTTCTTTATTTCACTTTAGTCTAGTAAATAAAATGTATAGTTAAAGACATTTGCAGTTTGGACCCTCTACTTTTTATATTTGCATTTTAGTCCCTCCGAGTCTGAGTTACGTGTGTCCCCGCGTGCTCTTTGGGTTATTTGCATTTTGTTTCCTAAACTTTTTATGCTGTTATGGAATGAATGAAATGTTTTGAGATTTTCATTTATACCCCTGTGAGCCTGGATCACGTGTGATACATGCTTTGTTTTGGTTATTTGCACGATTGACCTTGTGCTTTATTAGTTTGTTATCTGATTGGTCCTGAAAGTTAAAATAATTGTGTTTTGGTCCCTGTGACCTACATTTAACTTCTAGTCTTTTATTGGTTGTAATAAATATTAAATTAACTTTAAAAATTACCTAAATATTATAGTTAGCTCCCGCTAATGTGTAGTATTTATGATATTTTTCTTGAGTTGATCTACTTGCATTTACTTTTTTAAAAAATTAAAAAACCCCTAAAAAGTGTCATGTTTTGTCTCAAAAATTGTAAAAATTTGAAAAATGTATTAAAAATTCCACAAAAATTCCTATAAGTGTGTTTTATTGCATTTTACTTTCAATAGTAATTTCATTTGAATTTCCCTCTTAAAATCCCTAAGTTTTACAAAACATTCAAAATCTAATAAAAACTGTATAAAATCAAAGAAAAATCCAAAAATTGTGTTTTGAGTTTATGGTTGTAGTTTTTTGTTTTTATTTTATCATAAAATTATGATCCAAAAATTTTGGGTAATTTAAGTATTTTCAATTTGTAAATTATTCTTGGTTGTGCACTATTTTGTCTTTTTAGCCCTGTTTGATTTTTTAAAATTCATAACAACATCTGAAAAATCTTTAAAAAGCGCCACAAACATTTTAAAACTTATAAATCCAAAAATATTTTTACTTTAATTTTCTGAGCAATTTTTATCATTTTGGAAAATCCAAAAAGAGTGTTGTGTGTGCATCTGATTCCTTGTTTATGTTTTTTATTTATTTGAAAATTAAAAATTTGCAAAATTTAAAACCACTAAATATGTTTTTCTTTTAGAGATTTGACTACTTAGTTTTTAAATCATGCTTCTTGTGTTCGACCTTGGTCGCTATACTAGGTAAATAAAATAGCGAGACTGCTTACATTCCTTGCTTGATTTCTTGAGTGGTTTTGTTTTCTTGTGACCTGTTCAGTTGATTTAGGACAACGACCTTTGATTTATTTGTTCCACCTTAGTCGATCATATTCTCGTGTCAATAGGAAGATGTCGTTGCCGGGGAGCATGACTTAGCAGTTAGATTTCAATTTTTATATCTTTCTGTTATAACTGCTCTCTGACATTTCTCTGTTTCACTTTTTGTGTGAGGAACCGCCCGAGGGACGAGTCGGATCGTTTTTGGAGGAGCCCTCATCTGAGGAGGAGCAGAGGAAGAGAGGAAGATGTTATAGTAGATAGATTTATTTATTTTTGAAAAAAAACATTTATTGTAATAACTTAGACTCCGTTTGGACTACTTGGACATTTAGACTATTCGAGATCTGTTTCGTCGAGTACCAGTGTACTCGGGGGACCTCACCACATTTTTTCGTTGATTTTCTTCATCTTTATTTCTATTTAATTCTTGAGTATTTGACACCTAGATTTAGGACTTCTACTTGTTTGAGCTCGTAATTAGCTTGGTCCAAAAACCCTAATTGATTATCTATTCCTATAGAACGTAATTGGACTTAGTTAAAATAAACATAAAAAGTTAATCGATCTGTATTAGAGACCACGTGCTGAGAGAGGCCGTATACAGCGCTGGCAGGACCCATTGTGATGGGCATCAATCGGCATCAAAGACCGGACTCTGATCTCTCTTCCTGATAGTCAACTACCATTCTTCACGCTAATAGAAGTTGCTCATCTTAGGGACGATTTCCTCGTGCATCATATAGGTAGTATAATTTCTGTCTTTATTTTATGCGCGTATCACCCTGCATGTAGAGTGTTAGAGCAAGGTATTCATTCTATCTCTGCATGCATCATAGTGTTTGATCGCGCATCATCTTTTCCAACTTTCTCCCCTAGTTTTCTTGGACTCAAAATAACAAGGAAATCAGAAAATTTGTTAGGCGTTGTATTCTTTCAGAAAAACACATAAAAAGTCACAACCAATAAAATTTGGGACTGCTAATGCAAACTTGACCTAAAACCCACTTCACTTAAAAATCTTTGTTTTGGGGAGAGTCACCCCCTCCTTGTTTGATTTATCTACAGCGAGAGAGAGACCCGCACACTAGGATAGAGCCACGCCTAAACTCCCTTCAGACTACTGGTCTTATGATTAGTTGTTCTCCAGTGAGGATTTCACCGGGTAGCCAGTAATCGATCCAAGAATTCCTTAGCAGATTAGGCAGATCAGGTAGCCGGTAAACGATCCGCACCCATACTGGCTAAGAAAAACTAGTTGTGAGATTCGAGATAGTCTCTTGTGAGTATTGGGCTCCTAACAACTCTCTTAATCTCTTTGATAGATTGAATTATCACCTAAATAAAATTTGACAAGATTAATGACCGAACTTTCATGGTCATCATCTCGCGTTGCGTAGGTGAACTAGGGGTTTTATTTCTCATTTTTTTTGCGTCCCGGATCCACTCTTCATAAATCCCCATATCATGATGTTGGAAAGGAGGTCCCTTATGCTGCCTTTGGCAGCATCGCTTTCTAGAACTCCTCCATGTTCATCTAGGCAGTTTCAGAGAGCTCAGATCACTCTCTAAACCCGAATTTACCTCCACTTGTTCCCCCTCGAGCACCCTTATTTCACACCTGAGGTACCCATACAGAGGCCAGCACAGCTATATGTTCATTTGAAAGCACCTGATCTAGGGTCGTTTTCCTTTGCAAAGACCAGAGGCATGGCCAAAAGTGAGGGACACACTGATGAGCAACCACAAGGATTAGCATTCGTATTGGATCAAGCTGTCATGAACAACACGTTGCTAGCTTCCTTGGAGACGATGCGGAGATAGATTCGGAACCAAGGAGCGTTCATGGCAGAGGTGAGACAAGAGCTGACGCAGATGAGAGTGAATGGATCTCGTATTCACCATGCTAAAATTGGTTTATTAGGCTCTGTTCCTCACAAATCATTTGCATTTAAAAAGTAATGGAGCATCACTAGCATTCATACATGTGTAAATAATATTCGCATTCCATCATGCATACATGCATATTGTGTAAATTGGCCTAAAAAGTTGCTAACTTCTCATATTTTTAATTAATTCATCCTAACTCCGATCGATCCCAAACCACCTCCATTGCATAGATATTATTAGCAAGAATAAATAAAAAATAGAAAAAATGCTAACTCAAATAAGTGCCAAATGATCCCAAAGTCTAATTTCACATCTGATAGACTACAACGTGTATATCTCCCTCATACAATGTCTGATTTTGGTCTACTCACTTTTAAAGTACTCCATTTTCAAATACCTTCAAAACATGACCAACTTCGTAAAATTCGGAGCTCATATGTAAAAGTTGGATTTTGGGCCTCTTTTGCGCATTTTAACTTTTTGCGATTTTTGAACTGGGTTTTTATGTACAAAATTAACTCTTTTAGTTTTATTTCTTCTTCATTTGTATTCTTTGATGAAAGTTTTAATAAGAGACATAAAAACCCAAATCTAGATCAAAACTGAAATCAAAGAAACTGACTATGTTCGGGTGTCCGTTGTCGATCTGTACAAAAGTTGCGTGATTCATACTTCTATTTTATTTTCCTATTTTCTTATTTATTAAAAATAAAAAAATAGATTAGTGTGTAAATAATTTTCTTGTATTTTATCGTATTTTTTTAAAGAATTTTTATCCTCTCTTAAAACCACCAAAAAATTACAAAACTCCAAAAAGCTGGTTTCCTATACACTTGGAGATCATCAAAAATACCTTTTCGCACAAATGACCTCTTTTGCTTCCAGAACCTTCATGAAAGTTGTAGATCTCATCGATATAAAAACTTTTGTAAAGGAAATTTTTGATTCGAGTCTTCTGCTAATTATTTTCCAAATTTCTTCTCCTATTAATTTTTGAATTTTTTTAGTGAGACGTGGCAGCCCTTGGGCATGCCATGTGTCACCCACCTATTCTCTCTCCAGCAGCCGGTCACGTGCTCTGCACGTGACCACTTCTTCTCCCCTTCCCAACACCATTTCCCCCATCAGCCGTTCCTTCTCCTTTCTTGTAACTGCCGCTGCCACCTTGTCATAACGGCGGTCGCTACCGTCACTCCATCTCCGGCTGTTATGAGGCTCGTCCTCGCCCGCATAACCGCCACCCTCTCCCACTCCTATAAAATCCCAGTTCCATCATCTATCGTCCCCATCCACCATCACCCCAGCTTCGTGCCCCACTGGTGACAGCAGTGGGGTGTCCTTCGATGGCGATGACACGGGCTCCTAGGAGTGATCCTCAGGCCTCTTGATCCTGAGCTACAATGACCACCAACACCATCGAGCTTCGTCATGTTTGCCTACGACTGGAAGCAATGACTGGAGCAAGCTTTTGTCGCTCATTCCCAGGCGACCCAACCGCTCCAAGCCACCCTCCTGCGTATCCTTTTTCGTTGTCTACCACCTTCACCATCGGGACTACCACATCTTTCTCTCACTGACCCCCTTCGCGTCCCAAAATCGCCACCTCATCGGCCTCGCTGCTACTCTTCCTTCCATATCCTCCACCTCTGGCTGAATCTGCGGCCGAAGCTTAGCTCCAAACCCTCGCCCATGCACGGAGCTCCATCCCCCCCCCTTTTCCCTCATGCTTCTAACCTTCTAGGTCCAGCGTCCTCCGCCACCGTGGAGGTCGTCTGTCAGCCACGCCCTCGCTCTGCCTGCTCCTCGCATCTGCCGCTTGGAGACGCCACCCCGCCATCAGTTGCTGCTTTGCTCGCGCTGCAAGCACTGCCTCACACCCTCTGTGCCTCTTCCTCAGCCACCTTTACCACTGTTGGATCGAGGGATCTGACGATCTGTGAGCCGCCAAGCTTCCCCCCGAGACTCGGCCCAAACTTCGAGGCTCGAGTCGACCGAGCCTCCTGAACCTCTACCTGTTGCCACCTAGGCTCGTATCGACCGAGCCTTTGCCAAGGCGCCCGAGCCTTAGCCCTGACGTTTAAACCTCCAGAGGCAAGTGGAAGGCACATGCAGGGGAAAATTGCATCCGTTCCCCCAGGAGTTCCGGATATTACATATATACCCCCACCAGAGGTAAATTACAGAAAGGACCCTACGCCTTTCTGAAATCACATATAAGTCCCTCCAGGGACACTTTTGATATAAAAACTCCTATTTTTTTTGCATTTCAGTCCCTATAACTTGTTTATTGCATAACTTTCTCATTCGAAGTCCAATTTCTGCTTATAATATGTCATTTTGAAGCTTATATCGTGTTCTATCACTTTGATTATTTTATGGACATATCTGAGGCTATTTACTTGGATTTATCACTTGAGGATCTTTGTGTCAATTATATGCTAGTTATTGACATATTGTGCTATGTTTTCATTGATAAATTAACAATTTATGTTTGTAGGGATGAAATAAAGAATATGAAATGATCTTAATTAATTAATATTTTACTGGGGCTCAGTTGAGGAGAAAGAATATATTCATTTCCTGATCATTTTTACGAGGAATAAGATTATAAAGGAAGCATGCTTGAATTCTTTGTGATTACATTATTGGCATTCGAGACTAATAAATTGATAAGGATTTTTTTATCTAGCCTGTAGTTTGGATTCACACTCGTATACATATATTTCTATAAATAATGTCTTTTGATCCGTGATTGAATTGCGAGGACAAAGATTATTATTGTTGGATTAAAATTGCAATCGCAGATCCTACGATGAATTCATTTTCTCTGTTTATTTATTTGCATCTGCATTGCATTGTATTATATTTTTGCCAACACAGAAATTAACCAAACATTATTTAATTATTTAATTTAATTTAAAAACATGCAACTAAAAATCACCATTCCCTGTGTTCGACCTTGGTAGACTTGCCAAGTAAAAATACTCCACAACATTCAAAGATTGTGGTTTTTGATCGACCGAAATCTGTCTCCTATATTACAAATTTTCTTTATTAAATAGGTGGATTTCACGTTCATCAAATGGCACCGTTGCCAGGGAATAGTGTCTTCTTAGGGTTTTAAATTATTTTTTGTAATTAATTTTTGTGAAAATTATTTTTGTGTCAATTTTTTTCTTTTTCTGAATTCTATTTTGCACTTTTGATACTAACCACATCCTCTCTCTTTGCAGATAGCTCAGAGCGATTTTTGGTTATTATTCAAGGATCTGCATAGAAGACCGAATTTTATTTTTATGAGAGAGAGCTTAAATAGTTTAATTTATGTATTGTTCTCAGGGTTCCTCTCTCTGAACCCTTGTAATAATTTGGACTGAACTTCTCTGTGGTGTGTCGGGTTTCTTTCAACCCCTTATGTGTGGTTGGGACCCGACTTGAGTGGCGTAGAAATAAGGCACATATACGCTCATTTTTTTTACTCTTGATTGTGCTCGTAATTTTTAGGCCACACTTCCACTAATTATACGCATTATAGATCGTTCAACATTAGCCAAATTGAAATCAATTCTTCCCGCTAATAGAACTATCTGTTTAGGGCATTTTTCAGCTGTGCATATCATTTAGCGTAATTTAAAATTCCTTGTATTGCATTCCGCATGAAGAACGTGAGGAATCACTGTAAGTCTTCATCTTAAGCATGCATCATTGATTTACGCTTGCATTAGCTTTTTCTATTCTCCCTCCTCAGTTTTACAACTTAGGAATTAAAAGAATTTGGACTGCTAGCTAGGCGTGAATTTCTGTGCTGATATAAACTTCAGTGATAACCTTAATCTAAAACTGAGACTGCTAATCAAGGTGACTATAAATAAAATTGACATAAAATTAACCTTTGTGTCTAGTGGAGAGAAAACCACTCATTGTGTGTAAGGACCAGAACACACACTTAGGACATAGCCAAAACTGAGAAATTTCACTTAGACTGCTGATTTTAAAAATAATTAGCTACTTTTCAGTGAGGGTTTAGGGTAGCCATTTTACAGTCCGACTTTCCTTAGCAGAGTGAGTGGTTTAGAGGACACTGCGGAAGGCTCTGTCCTGAAGTAACACGGGTAGCCGTTTAAACGGTTCGTACTTACACCTATACTGACTGAAAGTAGGAGCAACTAGTTGTATGAACTCGAGACAGTCTCTGTGAAATCTTTCGACAGCTGACAGCTCCGCTTAAATTTTTAAGATTGTTTTGTCATTAAATTAAAATTGAAAAGATAAGCGACCGAGCACTAACGTGCCTTCAGTTCCATTGTGCAATTTATGCCGAGCATGTTATTGGGACATCAGATGGTCCATCCATAACTCTCTTTCTATTTCTCCTCCATGCAGGCATAAAATCAGCTTTAAAATCGTAATGCTAACCAAGTATGATGCATGTTGTTTCTCATAAAGGATATTGGGAATAAATGCGCATAGCTTTAACATAAAAATGTTATTGTCTTGACCTAACACATTGAAGAACGCAAAATCCACCTCTTTAATAATTGGTAATTGTAGTATAGGAAGTGAATTTCGGTCGTCAAAACACCACAATCTTCGAATGTTGTGGACTATTTTTACTTGGCAAGTTTACCAAGGTCGAACACAGGGAACGGTGATTTTTAGTTGCGTGGTCTTGAATCAAATTTAATTGATTAATGCTTGGTTAATTTGTGTGTTGAGAAAAATATACTATGCAATGATGGAGATGCAATGCAAAGAAAATTAAACAGAGACTATGTTGCCCAAGATCTGTGATTTTAAACGTATTAATTCCTCCAATAAACTGATCAATATTTTCACAAGATTAATCACAAATCAAAATTGTTCTTAACTTGATGCTCAGGGGTAATGAATTTAAGCTCAGAATAATGAGATATCATGCCTCCAAATATCCTTGATTAAAGTCCTCAAAATAGTAAGCACAAGTCTGAGAGGAATAAATGTGAATTAACCACATGTGAAGATTTTACTAATTAAAGATTACAACGGTTTAATCAGAGTAAAATCATCTTCCGAATTCCTGCAAAAAATGATCATTGATTTCTCAAGCACCAATATGTCAAATTTAGCCTGCAATAGTCAGTGATGATCCTCAAAAAATAATTGACAATAAACCACCTCAGATCTGTTCACAAACTATGCTAAATGGTAGAGCATGAAAAGAGCTTCGAAACGACATATTATACGCTAAAATCGGAGTCCAGATGGAGAAGATATGCTAAAATGAAGTTTCAGGGACTAAAATGTAAATAAAATAAAATTTTCCTTGCAAAGAGGTCCCTAGAAGGACTTATCTGTAATTAATGAAAACTTGAGGGGCACTTCTGAAATTTTCCCCTGGCGGGGCTATTTTTGCAATTTCTGAAAGTTGCAAGGGCGTGAATGCAATTTTCCCAGCCACGCACGTGCGTTGCACGTGCGCCTGGAGGTTTGGACCGTGGCGGAGGTTCGGAGCTCCCGAGCCTGTGGTCTGGAGAACCGAGGCTTAGGCTCGGACGGCGGGGCTGAGGCTCGGAGGTCCTGAGCCTAGGTTCGGGTGACCGAGGCTAAGGCTCGATCAGCCCGAGCCTCAAGGCTTGGGGACGGACACGTGGCGTACGTTCGGCCGTTGGATCGAGGGCAGTATTGCCAGATCCAACGGCGGCTGGAGTGGGCGGAGCCCACCTCCGCGGTGGATGGCGGTGGGCGCGAGGCGGCGGAGGCTGAGGCGTGGAGGAGCGAGGGCGAAACGACGGCGAGGCCTCGGCCGGTCGACACACGACCGGCGGAGGCCTGAGGAAGGCGGTGGCGAGAGGCCGAGCGTGGTGGAGGCGCTGGCGTAGTTGGTGAGACGGCAAGGCGGCGCCAAGCGCGGAGGCGATGGCGACGCAGAGAAGAGGGCTGGGGCTGAGGCGGAGCCTCCGCGCGAAGGCGGAGGTGCTGGCGAGCGGCGGAGGCGCTGGGATGTCGCGGTGACGGCGCGGTGCGGCGCGGAGGAGTGTTGACGATGTACCTGTAGCAAAATAACAAAACAAGAACACAGGGGGGGGGGGGAAGGTCGGGTGCGGTCTCGGCCTTTGCAAGGCCGGCTGAGGGTGCAAGGGTGGCCGGCGAGCTGCTGTGCAGCCGAGGGCGGAGAAATGGAGGGCTGTACCTGGGGTACCTCAGGCGCCTCCGACAATGGCAGCAGTCGGGGCTGCTGGATCACGCCGGCGAAGATGCTGTCACCACCTCCAGAGCAATGGCGGATGGGTCGGAGTGTCGCACTGGGGCTGAGTTTTATAGGAGGTGGTGCGAAGGCGTTACGGGAGGAGGGAGTGATGGCGGTGTGCGTAACGGCCGGAGGAGGCGAGGGAGCGTTGGAGGAGAAGAAACGGCGGGGGAGGGCGCGGGCGTGAAGGGCTGGAGGAAGAAGAGGGTCACGTGCCCAGCACGTGACCCGGGGGGGGCGGCCTGGAAAGAGAGTAAGTGGGGGGTGCCACGTGGCACGCCCAGGGGCTGCCACGTGGCACCCCAAAAAAATTTCAAAATTAATAGCAAACAAAAATAAAAAATAAATAGCAGGAGACCTCGGATCGAAAAATTTTCTTCACGAATGTTGTTCGTCTTGTCGAGATCTACAACTTTCATGAAGGACCTGGGAGCAAAAGAGGTCACTTGTGCAAAGTGGTATTTTTGGTGGTTCTCCATGTATATGGAAAAACCGATTTTTGGGATTTTGTATTTTTTTGGTGGTTTTAGAGAGGATAAAAAATCTAGAAAAATTTAGATAAAATAGAAGAAAATTATTTACACATTAATCTAATTTTTTTGGATTTTTAAAAGATAATAAAATAGGAAAATAAAATAGAAGTAAGAAACGGACAACTTTTGTACAGACCGACAACGGACACTCGGACTTGGTCAGTTTCTTTGATTTCAGTTTCGATCTGGATTTGGATTTTTGCATTTCTTATTAAAACTTTCATCAAAGAACATAAATGAAAAAGAAACAAAATTAAAAGAGTTAATTAAGTACATAAAATCTCAGATCAAAATTAGCAAGAAGTTAAAATGCGCAAAAGAGGCCCAAAACCCAACTTTCACATATGAGCTCCGAATTTTATGAAATTGGTCTTGTTTTGAAGGTATTTGAAAGTGGAGTACTTTAAAAGTGAGTAGACCAAAATCGGACACTGTATGAGGGAGATATGCTCATTTTAGTCTGTCAGATGTGAAATTTGACTTTGGGATTATTTGACACTTATTGGGGTTAGTAATTTTTTTTTGTATTTTTTTATTTAATAAGGTTAGTAATATCTGCACAATGGAAGTGGTTTGGGGTCAATCGGAGTTAGGATGAATTAACTAAAAATGTGAGAAGTTAGCGGCTTTTTGGGCTAATTTACACTGGGAATTTTAAATGCAATTATGCATGATGAAATGCAGGTATTATTTATACATGCATGGTGGCTAATAATGCTCTATTAATGAATAATTACAGGTGGATGATGGGGGACAGAGCCTAAATGACCAATTTTAGCATGATGAATACGAGATTCATCATACCCCTATACTTAGACCATGCTCGTCCCTGAGCATGAATGAATGATTTAGTTGAATACATCCCTGGCTGTGTATGTGAATTTTCAAGGCTTAATTCAGAGAAGACCCTTAATTTGAGTGATCCTAAAATTCTGAGCTCACCCAAGCTTTAATCAAAAGGTATCCAACTTTTCTAATTTTCAGACTCTCTGTTTGTACATATAATATAAGGATATGATTTTAAGTGTACTGCATTTCATGAGAGTCGAGTCGGGGCATCACTCAAAGTTCCAGTCCCAAAGATCCTCCTCTAGACCTAATCCTCAACACTAGAGAATAAGTCTATTCTTGCTTCAGTCAACCGTCTCATTAGTTTGTCAGACTTGAAAGTGTATATGGACGGCCAGTTGATGGAGGATATAGGATTGTGTGTAATTTTCTCTCCCTTACATTGGAACAAGGTGCCTCTCGAGTGCCTTATTACTCAACACAAGTATATTTTTATTTTGTTGATCAATGTGTCCGTCAAGAGAATTTGGAGTCGTCTGCACTTGTTTTTCTGGGAGTACACCGGGTTGTGTCTCTTTTGAGTATCTAAGATACCTTCGACACCCAGACTTGTATCGCTTACGATGCAGAGCCCTTTTATGGTGTCAGCCCGACTCCTTGGTCCTAATTAGCGTTTGGTCCAAGTGGACACTTTGAAATGCTTGGGAGCGCTCGCCATTGGTGGAAGCTCATTTGGAATTTGACTTTGGATGATAGAGCTTTTCTTTGACATTTTTTTTTGTTGGCTAGCTCCACTGCTTTTACCAAAAGTTGGCGCACACTGATCAACAATTTTCCTTAAGTTTCATCACACCCTGGCACTTAGGTCAATATCAAAAAGATAGCATATGAATCTTGTTCACATACTGGCTAGTGTTTTGCTGACACTCAGGTTTTCTGAAGCCTTCATTAACTTTATCCCATCCTCAAATATCATCAGACCGGATCTAGACTCAAATCTCTAGTCCTAGTTCCTCAAGTGATATCTCAACTCATCTCATCAATCATGCAGTTGTGGGAGTGATTGTGCTGATCATATTCTTTTTTTTTTTTGAAGGTAGAGATGAAGAGTGCAATATAGCGCTCAAATCTTTCAAACTAGGGAAGTGTGGATTATTAAGTTCAAAACCCTAATGACTAAGGCAGGCTAACGCAGAATCTCAAGATCTCAGAAATCAAGTGTCCTCAAAAATCCTCAAGCCTTGAGTGATAGTGAATGTGCCAGGAATATATCGACCAAGGAATGCATGAGATGCTTGATGAAATGCAAGACCATGAGTGATGATTTTTTTTCTTTCTTTTTTTGTGTGTGTGTGTGTGTGTGTTTTTTTTTGAAAGGTATTATACACACTACTTGTACCCATCCCCGATGTTAGATAAAAACGATTAAAGTACGAGCTATGGATAAAGTAGATAAAATATATACAAACACACCCCCCTATACTTAGCATGTGCTATGTCCCCATGGCACAAAGTGAAATGTTGACATAGCTTGTACTAGATATGGAGAGATTAAAAACAAAAGAAGAGAAGCGATGTATAAACAATGGATGCGGTCCCCCTATACTTAGGCTTAGGTCAGCCTAAGTATAATCGATTGATTACAGATGGGGAACCGGGAAGAATTTCGGATGTACAAGATAGTGTAAGTTCCGGAGAGGTGTGCTATGTGGGCAGATCAAATTTTTCATCAAAACCTATGCCCTGAATGAAGGAGATCTGTTCAACTTGTACTAATTGCTCATTGGATTCGACAAAATGTTTAAGCAGCTGACCGTTGACTATAGATGTTTGTGCGCTATCTGCGGTCTCTGAGATCTCAACACTCCCATTATTGTGTACCTCTCTTACAATGAAGGGTCCCGTCCATTTTGATTTCAATTTTCCTTGAAAAATTTTCAACTTTGCATTAAATAGCCAAACTTTCTGCCCTGGGACAAAGATCTTTGTTCGAATGTTCCTGTCATGCCATCTTTTTACTTTTTCTTTGTAGATGGTGCTGTTTTCATAAGCATGATTTCGGATTTCAGACAGTTCATTCAAATTCATGTCTCGGTTCTTCTTTCCTTGATGACAGTTCCAATTAATCTTTTTGATTGCCCATTCTGATTTATGTACGAGCTCTGCGGGCAAATGGCATGGTTTTCCATATACCATTCTAAACGGGGAGGTGCCCAATGGGGTCTTATAAGCCGTCCGGTAGGCCCATAGAACTTGGTCCAGGAGTTGGGACCAGTTCTTCCTGTCAGGGCGAACGAGCTTCTGTAAAATTCCTTTAACCTCCCTGTTTGACACCTCGGCCATGCCATTGGATTGTGGGTGGTAAGGCGTAGCGACACGGTGCTCGATGCCGTATTCCTTAGTCAACTTCTTCACCTCCCTGTTGACAAAGTGGCTTCCCCCATCAGATATTAAAACTTTTGGAATTCCAAACCTCGAAATAATATGATCTTTCAAAAACTTGCAAACTGTTTTGCTATCTGCAGCTCGAGTAGGGATAGCCTCGACCCATCTGGATAAATAATCTACCGCGAGAAGAATAAATTCAAATCCTTGACTATTAGGGAATGGGCCCATAAAGTCAATGCCCCATGCATCGAATACGTCACAGATAATCACTGGTTGCATAGGCATGGCATCTTTGGAACCAATGGTTCCTCCCATTCTCTGACAGACGGGGCACGACCTCACAAAATTGTAAGCATCCTTAAACAAGGTCGGCCAGTAAAATCCACATTGCAATATCTTCTCAGCAGTCCTCTTCCCAGAATGATGTCCTCCTGCCTCCAAGGTGTGGCATAGATTGAGGATACTTTGATATTCCTCTTGAGGAATACATCTTCGCCATATGCAATCCGGTCCTTCAAAGAAAAGGAAAGGATCTTCCCAATGATAGTGTCTCGCTTCCGATATGAGACGATCGATTTTGTTTCTGGGCCAACCTTGAGGAACTTCATTGGTGACGAGATAATTTACCGTGTCTGCATACCAAGGGAGCGAGTCAATAGCAGAAATTGACTCGTCTAGGAAGGTTTCATGGATGGATTCAGATTCCGGAATTTTATTATGTTCAATCCGTGATAAATGATCATCCACGACATTCTTAACACCAGGTTTGTCCTTAATCTCCAAATCAAATTCTTGAAGCAGTAGAATCCATCTCAGAAGTCGTGCTTTTGCATCCTTTTTGGCCATTAAATAGCGAATGGCAGAATGGTCTGTGTAAACTGTCACCTTAGATCCCAGAAGTATTAATCGAAATTTTTCCAAGGCAAACACCACAGCAAGCATTTCTTTTTCGGTCACAGTGTAATTTTTCTGAGCAGGGTCTAAAACCTTGCTTGTGTAGTGAATAGCATACGGGATTCCATCCATCCGTTGTCCTAATACAGCCCCTATAGCGAAATCAGATGCGTCTGTCATGATCTCAAAGGGAAGAGACCAGTCTGGGGCTTGTAGGACGGGTGTCTCAATGATTCTTTTCTTGAGTAATTCGAAGGCTTCTAGACACTTATGATCTACCAGGAATTCGGTGTCTTTCCCAAGAAGGTCTGTTAATGGTCGGGCAATTTTTGAAAAGTCTTTTATAAATCTCCTGTAAAATCCGACATGCCCTAGAAAAGACCGTACTTGTTTCACATTTGTGGGTGGCTCAAGCTTTTTAATCACATCAACTTTGGCAGGGTCAACCTCCATTCCCTTCTTGGAGATGACATGCCCTAGTACAATGCCCTCTTTTACCATGAAATGGCTTTTTTTCCAAGAGAGCACCAGATTCACTTCCCTGCACTTTTGGAGGACTCGATCCAGGTGCGCTAGACAATCATCGAATGAATCACCGTGGACCGAGAAGTCATCCATGAAGACTTCCAGGAAATCCCCAACCATGTCGGCAAAAATTGCAATCATGCATCGTTGAAAGGTGCCGGGGGCATTGCAAAGACCAAAGGGCATTCGCTTGAATGCGTATGTACCGAAGGGGCATGTGAAAGTAGTCTTTTCCTGGTCCTCGGGGCGATGGCAACCTGATTGTAGCCCGAGTACCCGTCTAAGAAACAGAAGTATTCTCTCCCTGCCAATCTCTCCAGGATTTGATCAATAAAAGGCAGCGGAAAGTGATCCTTTTTCGTTGCGGCATTCAGGCGCCTGTAATCCACACAGACACGCCACGACGTGGGTACCCGTGTCGTAATCTCTTCTCCCTCCTCATTGGTGATAATTTGGAGTCCTGACTTTTTCGGGACTACATGCAAAGGTGACACCCATTTGGAGTCGGAGATGGGATATATGAACCCAGCTTTACACCATTTTTCGATCTCAGTCTTAACCACTTCCCGTAAGTTCGGATTCAATCTACGTTGGCATTCGCGGGAGGGTTTAGCATTGTCTTCCAAGTAAATATGGTGTGAGCACAGGGCTGGGTTAATCCCTGGAAGATCAGACAATCTCCAGCCTAAAGCCTTGCGGTTTTTCTCCAAAACATTAAGCAGGCGGATCTCCTGCTCTTCGGTCAGTTGTGAGCTGATAATGACCGGAAATTGTCCTTTTTGTCCTGCAAGGAAGGCATACTTAAGTGTAGGGGGCAATGGTTTGAGTTCAGGTAAGTCAATGATGTTTCTTGAATTTGGTTCTGTCTGTGATGTTTGTTTTTGTGATGTGGACGCTTGTAGTGTATCAATGTTGACCACCATCATGGTTGTATCAGGGATCGGATCGCTAATGATGGAATGAGGTGTGGCAATCGCCGCGTCCGATCGGTTTACCTTACTCAAGGATTGTCCATAAGGAGAATGGACTGACAGGTCGAGAGTGGCCTCTGAGTCTCCAAGAGTATAGGTAGATGCATGGATGAGCTGGCAGACTAAGTCATCAACAATATCCTCACCAGATGAGGTGGATTCTATCATTGCGGCTGAGTTTTTTCTCCAGGACCCAGCTGTTGGTTCTGTAAATTCAATCTCAGTTTCTGATTTTTCAGACTCGGTGCTCGACTCAGTGTCAGGTCTTTGGAACCTAGTTTGCTGCATTTTAAATTCAACTTTCCCGAACTGGATTCTCCCTGATGTATAATCAAATATAGCTCCTGCGGTCCTAAGGAAGGGTCGCCCTAGTATCATCTGGGAATTCTTCCAATTTCTAGGGACATCCATGTCAAGAATTGTAAAATCCACTGGGTAGTTTTGTCCCTCTATGTTGATGACAATGTTTCGAATCTCGCCCCTAGGTCGCTTAGTTGATGTGTCTGCGAATTGAAGTACAGCTGTAGATTGTTTAAGAGGACCTAGATTTAGATGCTCATATAGGGTTGTGGGCATGAGATTGATGGATGATCCATTGTCTAACAATGTTCTCGCAAACTTGATTTCCTTGATGTAGCTAGTGACAAAGTGAGCACCCATGTCTCTCTTCTTTCTTGGCAGCTCATTTTTTATAAGACGAGATGTGGCTACTGAGAGTATGTGTTTCTTTGTTCGGCTAGGATTTTGTTTGCTGTCCCTAGTTGGTGTGCATCTCACCTTAAGGTATTTCCGAAAAGCCGAATCTCTTTCTATCATCTCGTCCAAGGACAGAGTGACCTTAATGTTTTCCTTGCAGATGCGGGCCATCTCATCATCATTTTTTTGATTTTTTATGTTTTTCTTCTTCCCTGCCGTAAGAGCACGGGGGAAAGGAACGGATTTGTTGTGATCAACATCATTACTTTTATTGAATGAGAAAGTTCGTACAGGACTCTGACTCGGACTAAAAACAGGGAAACTTGGTGGCATTTCTTTGTCTGACTCAGACTCAGACTCTCCATTATATCCGGGTGGTGTGGGTGGGACTTGTTCTTTCTCCTCCTGTCTTCCTTTGTCAATTCCCCCAGGGTTGTGTGAATTGGTGGACACTGGGGCTATGTCTTCGTGTTCCTTTGCTCGATCAGGCATGGTTACGGTCCTTCCGCTCCTAAGAGAGATATGATAAGAGTCATTATTTGAGGAAGGTTTAAGCTCAGGTATGGAATAGTCAGAGATTAATACCTGATTGTGTCCAAGGCTATTTGGGTTAGCCTGGACTTGAGCTGGAATCACGGTCTGGGGTGCTGTCACCTCATCTCTCCAACGAGAGAGTCGATTTATGTCGACTCTCATGTCATGAAGCTCATCCAGCACTCGCTGGAGTTCTGGAGAGATAGCAGAAGAGGAGGAGGACCCTTGGCCCTGCCTGGCCTGAGGTCGCTGATATTGCCCTTGTTGGCTTTGGCGTTGGTTCTGCTGTGGCTGAGGTTGCGGGTTCTGATAACCCGTGCGATATTGCTGCCTCTGCTGTAGTTGAGGTTGGTAGGTGGGCTGGGCTTGCGGTGGACGAGGATTTGGAGTAGAGTTTTGGCCTGAGCGATTGACTGGTTCCAAATTGTACCAGACTCCGTTTATCTCCATGACCTGTGGAGGTTCCTCAAAATCAGTCTGAGCGGAGGTTTCATTAGTTTGAGAGGACAAGACTTGGTCTCCACCCCAATGGCTATGTTGCCCTACCCCTTGACCTTGAATGTAGTGAATTTGGTGTATGGGTGCGGGGGGTGCAATCTTTGATACCCTGTCAGCCAATTCCTCCATTTGTTTAGGCAATTTGGCCAATTTCTCCATATCAGATGATTTATGGATCTCATCCACCTTTTTATAAATCTGCTCAACCATAGTTAGCTTATCAGCTATTATTCCCATGTCAACATTGTGGTCGGTTGTCAGATTATTCACCATTTTTTTGGAGCTGGCTATGTAAGCCCGGCTAGTGGTTTGTGCACGGCTAGACTCAGCAAGTCTTTCAAACACCTTGTATACGGTGTCCTCGTGGCGTCCCATGTAGCTTCCTCCGCAAGATGCACTAACCAACCCTTGAGTCTCAGGGTTCAGCCCGCTCACAAGACTTTGGACCAGCATCATTTTACTTATCCCGTGTCCTGGGCATTTTTGTACTAAGTCTGTGAATCTTTCCCAAGTTTCATGAAATGGTTCACTCTGGTGTTGGGTGAAACTCGTGAGCTTTATCCTCATTTGATTAATTCTACTAACTGGGTAGAATTTCTTTAAGAACAGAATCTTGAACGTGGCCCATGTCGTGACTACTTCCCCTAGATTTTTTAGCCAGTAAGACGCCTTATCAGTCAAGGCGAAGAAGACAGCTCTCAACCTTATGTAGTCCTGGCTAACCTTAGGGTGGCAGAGGTTAGCACAGACTAACTCGAAGTCGCGGAGGAAGATATATGGTTCTTCATGGTTATTTCCTCCGAACTTTGGCAATAGTGCCAGGAAATGCGGTTTGTGTTCGAACGCATCCTCAGGGGGGACAGGTCTCAACCAATTATAATCTTCATCTAATTCTGGGAGATACGTGTCTTCCATAGCAGCCTCGCCTTGTTGTATTATTGCCAACTGCGTCCTAAGTAGTTCATTGGTTTGTTCGGCAGCGGTTATTCTAGCCAAGAGGGCATGGATGGGGTCATTGTTGTTCTCATCGTCACCAGGGTTCTTCACCTTTGGAGGCATTGTTATTCACCTTCAGAAAGGAAGAGTTAAGTGTTAAGTGCCGAATTGAATGAGGTTTTTGATAAGGATAAGAGATTCCTTAGCAAAGGAGTGAAAAGAACAAGACAAGGAGCATGGAGAGAATCTCTACTAGGAAGCAGACACAAAGCAAACACCAGCCAATTTTCAAGTTCACCACTCAACACAGATGAAGGCACGTCAGGGTTCGGCCGCTTATCTTTTCAGTTTTAATTTAATGACAAGACAATCTTGCAAATTAAGCGGAGCTGTTAGGTGCCGAAATATTTCATAAAGACTGTCCCGAGTTCATACAACTAGTTGCACCCACTTTCAGCCAGTATAGGTGTAAGTACGGACCGTTTAAACGGCTACCCGTGTTACTTGAGGACGGTGCCTTCCGCGGTGTCCTCTAAACCACCTACTCTGCTAAGGGAAGTCGGACCGTAAACGGCTACCCGAGACCCTCACTGAAAAGTAGCTAATTGTTTTTAAAATTAGTAGTCTGAATGAAGTATTTCGGTTTTTGGCTCTACCTAAAGGTGTGCGATCTTGTCCTTAATCAAACAATGAGTGGGTTTCTCTCCACCAAACAAGAGTTAATTTTAGGTTAGTTTATTTGCAGTCACCTTGATTAGCAGTCCCAATTTTAGATTAAGGTTATCACTGTAGTTTAGGTGAGCACAGAAATTCACGCCTAACGAGCAGTCCCAATTCCGTTAATTCCTAAGTTGCAAAACTCGAGGAGGGAGAATCGAAAAAGCCGATGCAAGCGTAAATCAATGATGCATGCTTAAGAGAAGGACTTACAGTGAATCCTCGCGTTCTTCATGCGGGATGCAAGACAAGGAATTTTAAATTTACACTAAATGATATGCACAGATGAAAAACGCCCTAAATAGATAGTTCTATTAGCGGGAAGAATTGATTTAAAATTTGGCTAATGTTGAACGATCTATAGTGCGTTTAATTAGTGAAAAAGTGTGGCCTAGAGATTACGGGCACAATCAATAATAAACAAGCAAGCGTATATGTGCCTAAGTCCTACGCCACTCAAGTCGGGTCCCAACCACACAGAAGGGGTTGAATCAGACCCGACACACCACAGGAATGTTCAGTCTGAAATTATTACACGGGTTCAAAGAGAGGGACCCGGAGAATATTGCAGAAAATAAAATCTACTCTAATCTCTCTCTCTCACAGGAATTAGAATTCAAATTTTTGTCCTTGCAGATCCTTGATCAAATCTCAAATTTTCACTCCCAGTAGTTTATCTGCAAAGAGAGAAATTGCGGTTAGTAAGAGAGAGAAATGCAGAATAAAATGCAGAAAGAAAAAAAAATGAAACAAAAATTAATTTTACAAAAACCAATTACCGAAATGATTTTAAAACCCTAAAAATTCGCCGTTCCCCGGCAACGGCGCCATTTGATGAACGCAAAATCCACCTCTTTAATAATTGGTAATTGTAGTATAGGAAGTGAATTTCGGTCGTCAAAACACCACAATCTTCGAATGTTGTGGACTATTTTTACTTGGCAAGTTTACCAAGGTCGAACACAGGGAACGGTGATTTTTAGTTGCGTGGTCTTGAATCAAATTTAATTGATTAATGCTTGGTTAATTTGTGTGTTGAGAAAAATATACTATGCAATGATGGAGATGCAATGCAAAGAAAATTAAACAGAGACTATGTTGCCCAAGATCTGTGATTTTAAACGTATTAATTCCTCCAATAAACTGATCAATATTTTCACAAGATTAATCACAAATCAAAATTGTTCTTAACTTGATGCTCAGGGGTAATGAATTTAAGCTCAGAATAATGAGATATCAGGCCTCCAAATATCCTTGATTAAAGTCCTCAAAATAGTAAGCACAAGTCTGAGAGGAATAAATGTGAATTAACCACATGTGAAGATTTTACTAATTAAAGATTACAACGGTTTAATCAGAGTAAAATCATCTTCCGAATTCCTGCAAAAAATGATCATTGATTTCTCAAGCACCAATATGTCAAATTTAGCCTGCAATAGTCAGTGATGATCCTCAAAAAATAATTGACAATAAACCACCTCAAATCTGTTCACAAACTATGCTAAATGGTAGAGCATGAAAAGAGCTTCGAAACGACATATTATACGCTAAAATCGGAGTCCAGATGGAGAAGATATGCTAAAATGAAGTTTCAGGGACTAAAATGTAAATAAAATAAAATTTTCCTTGCAAAGAGGTCCCTAGAAGGACTTATCTGTAATTAATGAAAACTTGAGGGGCACTTCTGAAATTTTCCCCTGGCGGGGCTATTTTTGCAATTTCTGAAAGTTGCAAGGGCGTGAATGCAATTTTCCCAGCCACGCACGTGCGTTGCACGTGCGCCTGGAGGTTTGGACCGTGGCGGAGGTTTGGAGCTCCCGAGCTTGTGGTCTGGAGAACCGAGGCTTAGGCTCGGACGGCGGGGCTGAGGCTCGGAGGTCTCGAGCCTAGGTTCGGGTGACCGAGGCTAAGGCTCGATCAGCCTGAGCCTCAAGGCTTGGGGACGGACACGTGGCGTACGTTCGGCCGTTGGATCGAGGGCAGTATTGCCAGATCCAACGGCGGCTGGAGTGGGCGGAGCTCACCTCCGCGGTGGATGGCGGTGGGCGCGAGGCGGCGGAGGCTGAGGCGTGGAGGAGCGAGGGCGAAACGACGGCGAGGCCTCGGCCGGTCGACACACGACCGGCGGAGGCCTGAGGAAGGCGGTGGCGAGAGGCCGAGCGTGGTGGAGGCGCTGGCGGAGTTGGTGAGACGGCAAGGCGGCGCCAAGCGCGGAGGCGATGGCGACGCAGAGAAGAGGGCTGGGGCTGAGGCGGAGCCTCCGCGCAAAGGCGGAGGTGCTGGCGAGCGGCGGAGGCGCTGGGATGTCGCGGTGACGGCGCGGTGCGGCGCGGAGGAGTGTTGACGATGTACCTGTAGCAAAATAACAAAACAAGAACACAGGGGGGGGGGGGAAGGTCGGGTGCGGTCTCGGCCTTTGCAAGGCCGGCTGAGGGTGCAAGGGTGGCCGGCGAGCTGCTGTGCAGCCGAGGGCGGAGAAATGGAGGGCTGTACCTGGGGTACCTCAGGCGCCTCCGACAATGGCAGCAGTCGGGGCTGCTGGATCACGCCGGCGAAGATGCTGTCACCACCTCCAGAGCAATGGCGGATGGGTCGGAGTGTCGCACTGGGGCTGAGTTTTATAGGAGGTGGTGCGAAGGCGTTACGGGAGGAGGGAGTGATGGCGGTGTGCGTAACGGCCGGAGGAGGCGAGGGAGCGTTGGAGGAGAAGAAACGGCGGGGGAGGGCGCGGGCGTGAAGGGCTGGAGGAAGAAGAGGGTCACGTGCCCAGCACGTGACCCGGGGGGGGGGGGGGGCTGGAAAGAGAGTAAGTGGGGGGTGCCACGTGGCACGCCCAGGGGCTGCCACGTGGCACCCCAAAAAAATTTCAAAATTAATAGCAAACAAAAATAAAAAAGAAATAGCAGGAGACCTCGGATCGAAAAATTTCCTTCACGAAAGTTGTTCGTCTTGTCGAGATCTACAACTTTCATGAAGGACCTGGGAGCAAAAGAGGTCACTTGTGCAAAGTGGTATTTTTGGTGGTTCTCCATGTATATGGAAAAACCGATTTTTGGGATTTTGTATTTTTTTGGTGGTTTTAGAGAGGATAAAAAATCTAGAAAAATTTAGATAAAATAGAAGAAAATTATTTACACATTAATCTAATTTTTTTGGATTTTTAAAAGATAATAAAATAGGAAAATAAAATAGAAGTAAGAAACGGACAACTTTTGTACAGACCGACAACGGACACTCGGACTTGGTCAGTTTCTTTGATTTCAGTTTCGATCTGGATTTGGATTTTTGCATTTCTTATTAAAACTTTCATCAAAGAACATAAATGAAAAAGAAACAAAATTAAAAGAGTTAATTAAGTACATAAAATCTCAGATCAAAATTAGCAAGAAGTTAAAATGCGCAAAAGAGGCCCAAAACCCAACTTTCACATATGAGCTCCGAATTTTATGAAATTGGTCTTGTTTTGAAGGTATTTGAAAATGGAGTACTTTAAAAGTGAGTAGACCAAAATCGGACACTGTATGAGGGAGATATGCTCGTTTTAGTCTGTCAGATGTGAAATTTGACTTTGGGATTATTTGACACTTATTGGGGTTAGTAATTTTTTTTGTATTTTTTTATTTAATAAGGTTAGTAATATCTGCACAATGGAAGTGGTTTGGGGTCAATCGGAGTTAGGATGAATTAACTAAAAATGTGAGAAGTTAGCGGCTTTTTGGGCTAATTTACACTGGGAATTTTAAATGCAATTATGCATGATGAAATGCAGGTATTATTTATACATGCATGGTGGCTAATAATGCTTTATTAATGAATAATTACAGGTGGATGATGGGGGACAGAGCCTAAATGACCAATTTTAGCATGATGAATACGAGATTCATCACACATGACAACATAAACATAACATTGTGTAACCAGATCATATTACTACAACAACATAAAGAACGTAATACTCCAAATCATGGTATCCACAAGGAAACCCCAATCAGAAATAATCAAGTAATGAAGCCATATAGAAAAGTAAGTAGACGACTCAAAGATCCATCAAAAAGACTGATTTCCTAACACCTTGTCCCCCACATTCTCTCGCATATCCGACATCCACCAATCGCAACTACCAACTTCTAAAAAGAAGGGGATGCCATCAAAGTCACAATGTATACGAAAGAAAAATAGAAAATATTAAAATTGAACTGTAAAATACATAACACAATTGAAGGTTTCCCACAAACTGAAATTATGGCTTTAATACTTTGTTGGGGATCAACATTTAGTTGTGCATAAAAAGGCCATATTAAGGAGAGCCATATAAAGATCAATATTCCGTACATGTGCTTCTAAAAGCAAGCTCTGCAAATAGATACTTACAGTAAAATTTTGTGTCTAAGTCCTCTACATCCCAGTGATGCGTGCGAAAATCTGCCTCTTTAAAAAACGATAATTGTAGTATAGGAGGTAGAAATCGGTCGATCAAAAATCACAATCTTTGAATGTTGTGGAGTATTTTTACTTGGCAAGTCTACCAAGGTCGAACACAGGGAAAAGTGATTTTTAGTTGCATGGTTTTAAATTAAATTAAATAATCAATTAATTGCTAATTAATTTTAGTGTTGAAGAATAAAGACAAAATATAATGGAATGCAAAGCTAAATAGAATGGATGAGCGCAGTATCTATGATTTATGAATTTAGTCCAAAAATATTGAATATTATCCTAAAAAAAAATCACAGATCGAATGGTATATCTTCAAGCGAAATATTTAAATTAATTCCAGTCTGCATGCAAGGAAACGATAGATGATTCTTCCTCAAGCTAGATATATCAATGAAAATGCAGAGGTAGAATATCTATCCTCGAAATCCCTGAGATTTAATTCCTCTATTAGTCGACAATATTACCAAAGGATTAAATATTAATTAATCCCCTACAAAAGTAGATCTGCACAGATATCAATAATGGTAAAAGAAGATCAACCAAATCCAGGTCCTCACACTTGAATCTCTCCAATTAAGTAAATCGAGCTGAATTGCATAAGATATTGAGAATTAGATTTTTTAGCTCAATGGAATCCTGTGCACAGATCTAATTCTTGGTAATAACCCACAGTAATATCAAGGAGTCAATCAAATTAAATTCCTCAACGGAACTCCTACAGAAGATGTCGTTAATTTCTCAAGCACAAATATGTCACAATTAGCCTGCAAATAGCAACATAGATCCTCAAATGATAATTACCAATAAGTAACCTCAGTTCTGTCCACAAATTATGCCAAGTGATAGAGCATAAAAAGAGCTTCAAAATCACATATTATATGCTAAAAACGGAGTTCGTATGAGAAAGATATGCTAAAATGAAATTGCAGGGACAAAAATGTAAATAAGATAAAGTTTTTCTGTCAAACAGGTCCCTGGAGGGCTTATATGTAATTTCACAAAGCTGGAGGGGTCCCTCTGCAATTTACCCCTGGCGGGGGTATATTTGTAATATCTGGAAATTGCAGGGGCGTCAATGCAATTTGCCCCAGCGTACGTGCATCGGACGTGCGCCTGGAGGCTCGGACGGTGAGGCGAAGGGTCGGGCGGTCGAGGCTGAGGCTCGGATCCTGGACGTCAGGCTCGGCAGCTGAGGCGGAGGCTAGGTGGCGAGGTGGAGGTTCGGAAATCCTGAGCCGCTAGGCTAGGGCCTAGGCTCGGACTGGCCGATGCGGCTTGATCGTAGCTGTCGGATCAAGGGCTGGCCCTTGATCCAATGATAACTATACGTTGGGGACACGGCTCGATCGGAGGCGGTGGGCGTGCGGAGCTTGTGCAGAGGTGGTGGGCGAGCAGGCCGGATGCGGAGGACAGTGGGGCTCAAGCACGGCCGGGCGACGGTGATATACCCGCAGGAGGTTAACAGGAAAAAAAGGGGGGGCAGCGAAGCCCATGCACGGCGAAGCACGGAGGGCAAACGGAGGGGAAGGGGTTCCAGCCTGTGCAAGGCCAGGAGTGGTTGGTGGCTGAGCGAAGGGGCATTCGAGGCGTGGGGGCTGTAACCTTGGAGCAGGACCGGAGGGCGAGAAGGAAGGGGGTACCTGGAGTGGCATGAGTAGCTCGATGACGACGGCCGGAGCTGGGAGAGGGTCTAGATTTGGTCTTCGCTTGACACTGTTGCAGCATGGAGCTGAGCAGCGACGGAGAGCAGCTGCGACAAGGAACATAGGCCCCTTGGATCTCGCCGTAGGAGGTGTCATCACACACCCTATTCGACACTTGTTGTCACCAAGGAGGAAGGGTGAGCTTGAGGATCTCCAGAAATGGCGGATGGTCTATACAGCCGACGAGGAGGGAGTTTTATAGGCGTGAGGAGGGGGGCTGTTACCGGCTGGAGGAAATGAATGGGGCCGGGGTGTGTAACGGCCATGCATGGCTGGCTTTGATGGCCGCATGCGGCGTTTCACGCGGAGGAGACGGAGTGCTGGAAACGTTGGGGAAGATGACCAGGGCCACATGCCGGGGGGCACTGGAGAGAGAACGTGGGGTGCTACGTGGCATGCCCAGAGGCTGCCACATGTCACCCCCAAGAAATTTCATAACTAAAGAGGAAAGAAAGTGAAAAAGAAATAAGACGAGACTACGGATCAAAGAATTTCCTTCACGAAAATTGTTCGTCTCGATGATATCTACAACTTTCATGATGGATCCGGGAGCAAAAGAGGGTCATATGTGAAAAGCCGTATTTTTGGTGGTTCTCTATGTGTATAGAAAACCAGTATTTTGGGGTTTTGTAATTTTTTGGTGGTTTTAGAGAGGATAAAATCCTGAAAAAATACGATAAAATACAAGAAAATTAATTACACACTAATATTTTTTTTGGATTTTTAATAATTAAGAAAATAGGAAAATAAAATAGAAGTAAGAAACACACAATTTTTATACAGACTCACAACGGACACTTGGACTCAGTCAGTTTCTTTGATTTCAGTTTTAATCTGGATTTGGATTTTTGTTTTTCTTAATAAAACTTTCATCAAAGGATGCAAGTGAAGAAGAAATAAAATTAAAAGGGTTAATTATGTACATAAAAACTCAGGTCAGAAATAGCAAAAAGTCAAGATGCCAAAAGAGGCCCAAAACCCAACTTTCACATACAAGATCTGAATTTTACGAAATCGGTCTTGTTTTGAAGGTATTTGAAAATGGAGTACCTTAAAAGTTAGTAGAACAAATTCGAATACTGTATGAGGGAGATATGCTCATTTTAGTCCGTCAGATGTGAAATCAGACTTTGGGATTATTTGACACTTATTTGAGTTAGTAATTTTTTGTATTTTTTTTATTCTTGTCAGTAATAACTACACAAAGAAAGTGGTTTGGAGTCAATTGAAGCTAGGATGAATTAATTACAAATATGAGAAGTTAGCGGCTTTTTGGGCTAATTTACAAATGGAATTTTAAATACAATTATGCATGATGAAATACAAATATTATTTACACATGTATGTATGCTAATGATGCTCCATTATTGATTAAATGCATGTGAATTTTGAGGGACAGAGCCTAATTGACAAATTTTAGCATGATGAATACGAGATTCATCATACCCCTATACTTAGACCATGCTAGTCCCCGAGCATCAATGAATGAATGACTAAGTTGAATACATCCCTGATTGTGCATGCGAATTTTCAAGGCTCAATTCATAGAAGACCCTTAATTTGAGTGATCCTAAAATTCTGAGCTCAACCATGTTTTAATCAGAAGGAGTCCAACTTTTCTAATTTTCAGACTCTTTGTTTGTACATATAATATAAGGATATGATTTTTAGTGTACTGCATTCATGAGAGTCAAGTTGAGACATCACCCAAAGTTCCAATCCAAGAGACTATCCTCTAGACCTAATCCTCAACACTAGGGAATAAGTAGATTCTTGCTTTATTTAACCTTCTCATTAGTTTGTCAGACTTGAAAGTGTAGATGGATGGCCAGATGATGGAGGGCATAAGATTGTGTCTGATTTTCTCTCCCTCACATTGGAACAAGGTGCCTCTCGAGTGCCTTATTACTCAATACATGTATATTTTTATTTTTTTGATCAATGTGTCCATCAAGAGAGTTGGAGTCGTCTGCACTTGTTTTTCTGGGAGTACACCGGGGTATGTCTCTTTTGAGTATCTAAGATACCTTTGACACCCAGACTTATATCGCTTACGATGCAGAGCCCTTTTATGGTGTCAGCATGACTCCTTGGAACTAATTAGTGCTTGGTCCAAGTGGACACTTTAAAAATATTTGGGAGCGCTTGCCATTGGTGGAAACTCATTTGAAATTTGAATTTGGATGATAGAGCTTTTCTTTGACATTTCTTTTTCTTTTCTTTTGTTGGTTAGCTCCACTGCTTTTATCAAAAGTTGGCACACACTGATCAACAATTTTCATTAAGTTTTATCACACCCTGGCACATAGGTAAATATCGAAAAGATAGTATATGAACTTGTTCACATACTGGCTAGGATTATGCTGACACTCAGGTTTTCTGAAGCCTTCATTAACTTTATCCCATCCTCGAGTATCATTAGATCGGGTCTAAACTCAAATATCTTGTCCTAGTTCCTCAAGTGATATCTCAACTCATCTCATCAATCATGCAGTTGTGACAGTGATTGTGCTGGTCATATTCATTCTGAAGGTAGAGATGAAGAGTGCAATACAACGCTCAATTTTTCAAACTAGGGAAGTGTGGATATTTACGTTCAAAACCCTAATGACTAAGGCTGGCTAACTCAGATTCTCAAGATCACAGAAATCAAGTGTCCTTCAATTCCTCAAGCCTTGAGTGATAGTGAACGTGTCAGGAATATATCAACTAAAGAATGCATGAAATGCAAGACCATGAGTGAATTTTTTATGCATTTTTTGTATTTTTTGTTTTTTTAAAAAGTATTATAAACATAATATACACTACTTGTACCCATCCCCAATGTTAGATAAAAACAATTAAAGTACGAGCTATGGATAAAGTAGATAGAATATATACAAACACACCCCCTAAACTTAGTGTGTGCTATGTCCTCATGGCACAAAGTGATATGTAGACATAGCTCGTACTCAGTATAGCTGAGACAAGAAAAATAGAATTCGACATGCCCCCCTATACTTAGACTTTTGAGGGACTAAGCATGGAAGAAAAGGATGAAATGAGGCAATCGAGGGTGAACGGAAAGAATAGAAGTGATGTATACACAATGAAATCAGTTCTCGTAAACTAAGTATCAGGGGACCGAGAGCGGGTTGATGGATATACAAGAGAGTATTGGATTCGAAGAGGTGGTTTATTTGGGCAGTTCAATTCTTTCGTCAAAAGCTATGCCCTGAGTGAAGGAGATCTCTTCTACTTGCACCAACTGCTCGTTGGATTCGACAAAGTGTTTAAGTAGCTAACCATTGAGTATAGATGTTTACGTGCTATCTGCAGTCTCTGAGATCTCAATACTTCCGTTATTGTGTACCTCTCTTACGATGAAGGGCCCCGTCCATTTTGATTTCAATTTACCTTGGAAAAATTTTCAATTTTGCATTAAATAACCAAACTTTCTTCCATGGGACAAAGATCTTTGTTCGAGTGTTCTTGTCATGCCATCGTTTTACTTTATCCTTGTAAATGGTGCTGTTTTCATAAGTGTGATTTCAGATTTCGGATAGTTCATTCAAATCCATTTCTCGTTTCTTCTTCCCTTGGTGACAGTTCCAATTAATTTTTTTTGATTTCCCATTCTGATTTATGCACGAGTTCTGTGGGCAAATGACATGGCTTTCCATATACCATTCGAAACGGGGAGGTGCCCAATGCGGTCTTATAAGCCGTCCAATAAGCACATAGAACCTGGTCCAGGAGTTGGGACCAGTTCCTCCTGTCAGGGCGGACGAGTTTCTATAAAATTCCTTTAACCTTCCTGTTTGACACCTCGGTAATGCCATTGGATTGTGGATGATAAGGACTACCAACACGGTGCTCGATGTCGTATTCCTTAGTCAACTTCTTCACCTCCCAGTTGACAAAGTGGCTACCCCCATCAGATATTAATATTTTTGGAATTCCTAACCTCGAAATAATATTATCTTTCAAAAACTTGCAAGCAGTTTTGCTATCTGTTGCTCGAGTAGGGATAGCCTCCACCCACCTAGATAAATAATCTACCGTGAGAAGAATATATTCAAATCCTTGACTATTAGGGAATGGGCCCATAAAGTCAATACCCCATGCATCGAATACATCACAGATGATCACTGGTTGCATAGGCATGGCATCTTTGGAACCAATGGTCCCTCCCATTCTCTCACAGATGGGGCACGATCTGACAAAATTGTAAGCATCTTTAAACAAGGTCGGCCAATAAAATCCACATTGCAGTATCTTCTCAGCGGTCCTCTACCCAGAATGATGTCCCCACGCCTCTAGGGTGTGGCATAGATTGAGGATACTTTGGTATTCCTCTTGAGGAATACATCTTCTCCATATGCAATCCGGTCCTTCAAAGAAAAGGAACAGATCCTCCCAATGGTAGTGTCTCACTTTAGATATGAGTCGATCGATTTTATTCTTGGGCCAACCCTGAGGAACTTTCTTGGATACAAGATAATTCACCGTGTCGGCATACCAAGGGAGTGAGTCAATAGCAGAAATTGACTCGTCTGGGAAGGTTTCACGGATAGATTCATATTTAGGGATTCTATTATGTTCGATCCATGATAAATGATCATCCACGACATTCTTAGCCCCAGGTTTGTCTTTAACTCTAAATCAAATTCCTGAAGCAATAGTATCCACCTAAGGAGTCGTGCTTTTGCGTCTTTTTTGGCAATTAAGTATCGAATGGTAGAATGGTCTGTGTAAACTGCCACCTTCGATCCTAGAAGTATAGATCGAAATTTTTCCAAGGCAAAAACTACAACAAGCATTTCCTTTTCAGTCACAGTGTAATTTTTCTGAGCAGGGTCTAAAACTTTGCTTGTGTAGTGAATATCATACAGGATTCCATCTTTTCGTTGTCCTAACACAACCCCTATTGCGAAATCAGATGCGTCTGTCATGATCTCGAAGGGAAGAGACCAGTCGGGAGCTTGTATGACAGGAGTCTCAATGATCCTCCTTTTTAGTAGTTTGAAGGCTTCAAGACACTTATGATCTACTATAAAGTCAGTGTCTTTCCCTAGGAGGACAGTAAGCAGTCGGACAATTTTTGAAAAATCCTTGATAAGTCTCCTATAAAATCCGGCATGCCCCATAAAAGACCGTAGTTGTTTCACATTGGTAGGTGGCTCGAGTTTCTTGATCACATCAACTTTGGCAGGGTCAACCTTCATTCCCTTCTTGGAGATGACATGCCCTAATACAATGCCCTCCTTTACCATGAAATGGCTTTCTCCCAAGAGAGCACCGGATTTACTTCCCTACACTTTTGGAGTACTCGATCTAGGTGCGCTAGACAATCATCGAATGAATCACCATGAACCGAGAAGTCATCCATGAAGACCTCCAGGAAATCTCCAACCATGTCAGCAAAAATCGCAATCATGCATCGCTGAAAGGTGTCGGGGGCATTGCAAAGCCCAAAGGGCATTCGCTTGAATGCATATGTGTCGACAGGATATGTAAAAGTAGTCTTTTCTTGGTCCTCGGGGGCGATGGCTACCTGATTGTAGCCCGAGTACCTGTCTAAGAAGCAGAAGTATTCTCTCCCTGCCAATCTCTCCAAGATTTGATCAATAAAAGGCAGTGGAAAGTGATCCTTTTTTGTTGCAGCATTCAGGCGCTTGTAATCCACACAGACGTGCCACGACGTGGGTACCCATGTCGTGATCTCTTCTCCCTCCTCATTGGTGATAATATCAAGTCCCGACTTTTGGGAACAACATGCAAAGGTGACATCCACTTGGAGCCAGAGATGGGATATATGAAACCATCCTTACACCATTTTTTGATCTCAGTCGTAACCACTTCCCATAAGTTTGGATTCAACCTACATTGGCATTCATAGGAGGGTTTAGCATCATCCTCCAGGTAAATATGATGTGTGCACAGGGCTAGGTTTATCCACAGAAAGATCAGACAATCTCCAACCTATAGCCTTGCGGTTTTTCTCCAAAACATTAAGCATGCAGATCTACGGCTCTTCGGTCAGATGTGAACTGATGATGACCGGAAACTATCCCTTATTTCCTGCAAGGAAGGCATTCTTAAGCGTAGGGGGCAATGGTTTGAGTTCAAGTAGGTCTGTATTGTTACTCGAATCTGGTCCCCTTAGTGGTGCTTCTTGTTGTGATGTGGATGCTTGCAGTGTATCAATATCATCCACCATCGTGGGTGTTTCTGGGATCGAATCGCTACCGATGGAATGTGGTGTGGCAAGTGCCGTGTCCGATCTGTGTACCTCACTCTGGGTTGTCCATAAGGAGAATGGGTTGACAGGTCCAAAGGGGCCTCTGAGTCTCCTAGAGTATAGGTAGATGCATGAATGAGCTGACAGACTAAATCATCAACAATTTCCTCTACAGATGAGGTTGATTCTATCATAGCAGTTGGGTTTTGTCTCCAGGGCCCAAATGTTGCTTCTGTGTAGTCTCCCTCAGTTTCTGATTTTTCAAACTCGGTGCTTGACTCAGTGTTAGGTCTTTGAAACCTAGTTTGCTTCATTTTAAGTTCAACTTTTCCAAACTGGATTCTCCTAGATGTGTAATCGAATATAGCTCCTGCGGTATCAAGGAAGGGTCGTCCTAGTATCATTTGGGAGTCTTTCCAATTTCTAGGGACATCCATGTCAAGTATTGTGAACTCTAATGGGTAATTTTGTCCCTCTATGTTGATGACAACGTTTCGAATCTCCCCCCAAAGTCTCTTAGTTGATGTGTCTGCAAATTAAAGTACAATTGCAGATTGCTTAAGAGGACCTAGATTCAGATGCTCAAATATGGTTGTGGGCATGAGATTGATGGATGAACCGTTGTCTAACAATGTTCTTGCAAACTTGATTTCTTTGATTTGGCTAGTGACAAAGTGAGCACCCATGTCTCTTTTCTTCCTTGGCAACTCATTTTTTATAAGACGATATGTGGCAACAGAGAGTATGTGTTTCTTTGTTCAGTTAAGAGTCTGTTTGCTGGCCCTTGTTGGTGAGTATCTCACCTTAAGGTACTTTCGAAAATCTAAGTCTCTTTCTATCATTTTCTATAGGGATAGAGTGACCTTAATATTTTATTTTACAGATGCGGGCCATCTCGTCATCATTTTTTTGGTTTTTTATGTTTTTCTTCTTTCCTGTCGTAAGAGCACAGGAGAAAGGGATGGACTTGTTGTGATAAAAAACATCACTTTTATTGAATGAAAAATTATTTACATGACTCGGACTAAAAGCATGGAAATTGGGGGTCAGTTGTTGCGGATGTCTTGGTGGCGTGTCTTCATCAGACTCAGTTGTGTCTCCATTATCTCCAGTTGTGCAGTGTATCACGGGTGGTGAGGGTGGGTCTTCTTCTTTCTCCTCTTGTCTTCCTTCCTCAATTCCCCCAGGATTGTGTGAATTTGTGGACACCGGGGCTATATCACGGTGTTCCTTTGCTCGATCAGGCATGGTTATGGTCCTTCCGCTCCTAAGAGAAATATGATAAGCGTTATTATTTGACAAGAGCTCGTATTCAGGTACGGAATACTCAAAGATTAATACCTGATTATGTCCGAGGCTATTTGGGTTAGCTTGGACTTGAGCTGGAATCATGGTCTGGGGTGCGGTCACCTCATCTCTCCATCGAGTGAGTGGATTTATGTCGACTCTCATGTCATGAAGCTCGTCCAGTACTCGCTGGAGTTCCAGAGAGATAGAAGAAGAGGAGGAGCCCTGGCCCTGCCTGGCCTGAGGCTGCTGATATTGTCTGAATTGGCCCTACTAGCCTTGGCATTGGTTCTATTGTGGTTGTGGTTGCGGGTTCTGATAACCTGTGCGGTACTATTGTCGCTACTGCTGTTGAGGCTAGTAGGTGGGTCGGGCTTGTGGTGGATGAGGGTTCGAAGTAGAGTTTTGGTCTGAGCGGTTGACATGTTCCATATTATACCAAACTCCGTTTATCTCCATGACTTGTGGAGGTTCCTCGAAATTAGCTTGAGCAGAGGATTCTTCAGTTTGATGAAACAAGACTTGATCTCCACCCCAATGGTTCTGTTGCCCTACCCCTTGGCCTTGAATGTAGTGAATTTGGTGTATGGGGGCAGGGGGTAAAGTCAGGGTAAGTATCTGAATCTTAGATATCCTATCAGCCAATTCCTCCATTTGCTTAGGCAATTCAGCCAATTTCTCCGTATCAGATGATTTATGGAGTTCGTCCACCTTTGTATAAATCTGTTTGACCATAGTTATCTTATTATCTATTATTCCCATATCATCACTCTAATCGATCGTCAGATTATTCACTATCTTTTTGGAGCCGGTTATGTAAGCTCGGCTGGTGGTTTGTGCACGACTGGATTCAGCAAGTTTTTTGAACACCTTGTAGACAATGTCCTCGTGGCGTCCCATGTAGCTTCGTCCGCAGGATGCACTCACTAACCCTTGGGTCTAAGGGTTCAGTCCACTGATAAGACTTTGGACCAGCATCATTTTACTTATCCCGTGTCCTGGGCATTTTTGGATTAGGTCTGTGAATCTTTCCCAGGTTTCATGGAATGGTTTGCTCAGGTGTTGGGTAAAGCTTGTGAGCTTGATCCTCATCTGATTGATTCTACTAACTGGGTAGAATTTATTTAAGAACATCGTTTTGAAGGTGACCCATGTAGTAACAATTTCCCATAAATTCTTCAGCCAGTATGCCGCCTTATCAGTCACGACAAAGGGGACAACTCTCAGTCTAATGTAGTCCTTGCTAACCCTAGGGTGGCATAGGTTATCGCAGACTAGCTCAAAGTCACGAAGGAAGATGTTTGGTTCTTCGTGGTTATTCCCTCCGAACTTAGGCAACAATGCAAGAAAATGTGGTTTGTGCTCGAATGCATCGTCAAAGGGTATTGGTCTCAATCAATTATAGTCTTCATCTAATTCAGGGAGGTACGTATCTTCCATAGCATCCTCACCACATTGCATTTCTGCCATCTGGGATCTAAGGAGTTCATTGTGTTGTTCAACAGCAGTGATTCTAGCCAAAAGCGCAAGAATAGGGTCATTGTCATTTTCATTTTTCTTTGAAGGCATCTCGTCTTCTTCTTCACCTTCAGATGCAACAAAATCTGAGTTAGGCTCGTGCTTAGAAGGTTTAGTGTTTCTACCAAAGATAAAAGTTTCTTTGACATGGATGGAGTAAGAGAGATGGTTAGTCTGAGGTTGACTAATCCATAGTGGTGTGGGATGAATAACAGTATGGAGAGAAGGGTTGTCTCCATACCGTGGGGTTTCGAGAAGAGAGACATTTTGAAATTTAGGATATGAGTTGTTTGAGGACCTAGGCGATTTGTTCACAGAGTCCGAACGAAGATTTTCAGAAAAGTCCATTGTACAAAGGAATTTCTCACAGAGCGTATGAATGTACAGAGGACCCGTTCAAAACAAACACAATTCAAAACCTGTCAATTTACCCACTCAACATTAGTGAAGGCACGTTAGGGCTCGGCCGCTTATCTTTTCAATCTTAATTTAATGACAAAACAATCTTGAAAATTAAGCAGATCTGTTAGGTGCCGAAATATTTCACAAAGACTATCCTGAGTTCATACAACTAGTTGCACCTACTTTCAGCCAGTATAGGTGTAAGTATGGATCGTTTAGACGACTACCTGTGATACTTGAGGACGGAGCCTTCCGCAGTGTCCTCTAAACCACCTGCTCTGCTAAGGGAAGTCGGATCGTGAAATGGCTACCCGAGACTCTCACTGAAAAGTAGCTAATTGTTTTTAAAATCAGTAGTCTGAATGAAACTTTTCGGTTTTTGGCTCTGTCCTAAGGTGTGTGATCTTGTCCTTACAAACAATGAGTGGGTTTCTCTCCACCAAACACAGGTTAATTTTATGTCAGTTTTATTTACAGTCACCTTGATTAGCAGTCCCCATTTTAAATTGAGGTTATCACTGAAGTTTATGTGATCACGAAAATTCACGCCTAATAAACAGTCCCAATTCCTTTAATTCCTAAGTTGTAAAACTTTGAGGAAGGAGATTGAGAAAGTCTATGCAAACATAAATCAATGATACATGCTTAAGAAGGAGACTTACAGTGAATCCTCGCGTTCTTCATGTGGGATGCAAGACAAGGAATTTAAATTACACTAAATGATATGCACAGATGAAAAACACCCTAAGCAGATAGTTCTATTAGCGGAAAGAATTGATTTAAAAATTTGGCTAATGTTGAGCGATCTATAGTGCGTTTAGTTAGTGAACGTGTGGCCTAAGAATTACGAGCACAATCAATGATAAATAAGCAAGCGTATATGTTCCTAAGTCCTACGCCACTCAAGCCGGCTCCCAACCACATAGAAGGGGTTGAAACAGATCTGACACACAACAGAAAGTTCAGTCTGTATTACAAGGGTTCAAAGAGAGAGACCCTAAGAATAATGCAGAAATTTAAACCTAAACTAAGCTCTCTCTCACAAAGATTAAAATTCAATTTTCCGTCCTTGCAGATCCTTGATTATATCCCAAAATTTTGCTCCTAGTAGTCTACAAATAGAGAAATTGTGGTTAGTATCCGAAGTAAGAGAGAAATGCAAAATAAAATACAGTAAAAATGACACAAGAATTAATTTCTCAAAAATTAATTATAAAAAATGATTTAAAACCATAAAAATTCGTTGTTCTCTGGCAACGGTGCCATTTGATGAGCGCGAAATCCGCCTCTTTAAAAATCGATAATTGTAGTATAGGAGGCAGAAATCGGTCGATCATAATCACAATCTTTAAATGTTATGGAGTATTTTTACTTGGCAAGTCTACCAAGATCGAACACAGGGAACAGTGATTCTTAGTTGTGTGGTTTTAAATTAAATTAAATAATTAATTATTTGCTAATTAATTTTAGTGTCGAAGAATAAAGAGAAAATATAATGGAATGCAAAACTAAACAGAGAGGATGAGCGTAGTATCTGTGATTTATGAATTTAATCCAAAAATATTGAATATTATCCTCAAAAGTTAATCACAGATCGAAAGATATATCTTCAAGCGAAATATTCAAATTAATTCCAGTCTACATGCAAGGAAATGATAGATTGATTCTTCCTCAAGCCAGATATATCAATAAAAATGTAGAGGTAGAATATCTATCCTCGAAATCCCTGAGATTTAATTCCTCTATTAATCGACAATATTATCAACGGAAAAAATCTTAATTAATCCCCTATAAAAGTTAGATCTTGACAGATATCAATAATGGTAAAAGAAGATCAACTAAATCCAGGTCCTCACACTTGAATCTCTCCAATTAAGTAAAT